>BQNB010050212.1:1203-41622 GCA_026074375.1 Tanacetum coccineum | reverse complement strand
TTAGTAGTGTTAGCATCTTAACTTATATTTAACGGTGATTTCGTTTTTATGCTTAGTTTGGGACAAGTAAAAAATCGAGGACGATGAATTTATCCTTTTGGGCATTTTAGGATTGAAGTGCTTCTTGTTCTATGACCCTAAAGGTTATGAAAATAACGAAAGTCTAGACATTCTAGTTAGAAAAAGAAAAAGGAAAAATATAAAAAATATGTGTGGTAATTAGTGTAAATATTTTAAAATAGTCAAAACGGGGCTTTTCAAAGCTAATGATTCTTTAATTCCCTTTGATGAATACTTAGCTACTTTTTGAGGTAATTAGTCGAGGGGGATTGAGATTCTTGGTTTTCTAAAGTGTTTACTTATGGCATTGCGTGAGGACAAGGCAATAGTTTAGTATGGGAGATTTTGGTATGTGCTTAATTACACATACCTTTTACCTAATAAAACGAGCTTAAATGACAAAAAACGGACATAAAATGCCAAATATATGTTTGTTTTGCTTTGTATACTGTGCAGGTATCGGATATCGACAAAATGACAAAAACAAGGCCAAAGGCGACAAAACTAAGCACGAGACTGGAAAAGAGCAAGAGATAGAAGCCGAAGGCATACTCATCTTCTGCGGACCAACCCAGGCCCACTTAATGGGCCGGGTCAGGCCACTATATTATCTACAATGCCTTTTATATTAAATAAGCCCAAAACCCCTTTATTTAAAATCTGGCCCAAACTAAAAAATCAAAGCCCAAACCAAAAAGCCCAACCATATTTCTGTTAAAACTGTTACATCGTTAGTCCTTAAGGACTAACACAGTTAGTCCTTATGTTTTAGACAGTTAATCCCTTAACCCTTAACACAGTTATCCTTTACCCCTAACCCCGTTATCAATCAAATAACCAAAACCTTTTCTCGCCAAAAGCACTATTCACCCATCCTTGTCAATTCGTACCCTGCAAACAAACAAACCCAACTTAACCTTTTCCCCTACAACTCGACAACTCAATTTAACCTTTTCCCCCAAGAAATGACAACAACGTTGGCAACCCCTTGCCAATTGATTGGTTAGGACATAACAAGGGCTATGATCAATTTAAAGAAGCACAATGAAGGATTCAAGGGCTTAGATTTATGGCTTGGAGAGCACTCACATAAGAAGCACACCTCAAGGATCAACAGCTTCTCAATTCGGCTATAAATAGTATGTGTTTTCACACATTAGGGGAGTGATATCTTAGGTAGCTTTTTATTGTATTTTTCAGCTTATTTTAGTTTAAATCAGCTTATTGTACTTTCTTTTAAGTATTGTAAACGTTTTTAAGTATTAATGAAATTTTAAGTTATATGAAAATTATGTCTTATGTTAATGAATCTTATGTTTGAAAATGTTTTGATAAGCTCAATAAGCCCTTGTTTAATCTGTTTTATTAAAGCTATATAAACTGTTACATAGCTTATAGTGTTTAAGCTTATTTCATAAAAAATCCACCCTTAAAATCCCTCAGCTTATTTTGGAAGAAAGACAATTTGGGAAGGGCTTTTATGACCACACCAGCTTATCAATGATAAGCTGGAGCTTGTAGAAAAACTCTTTTGAGCATGAATTAGCCTTGTTTTGAGCAAAGGCTCTTGTAAGTTCCAAATTTCATTTTAAAGCTTATTTTCTGTTTGCTTATTGTTACTGCTTATTCTCTGCTTATTTACGACTTATAATTGCTTTTTGTTGATGTTTAATGCTTATTCATGTTTGCTTAATGTTTAGATTTTATTTGTTTATGTTTTTCATTAAATTTGCCTTTTTAGCTTAAAAACTGCTTTTCATGATAGCTTATTATTTAGTGCTTATCTCTTAGTGTTTAAAGCTTATTTGTCCTTCATAATTCAAGTGCTTAATCTGTTTTTAGTTTTTATAAAGTTTTCCAAATCTGTCTAAGCTTAAAATGGTCTTTGAGATTTTTAAGGGGTGTTTGGGTTAAGAACTAAAAATGGGTCAAAAGAGTTTTAAAACTGTTTTTGGTATTAAAGTTAGTTTTGACAAGCTTTAATTTAGCCTAAAAGTCAGTTTTTACAAGTTGGTGAAGCTTAGATCTTAGTTTTAAGGTGAAATCTATCATTGGATTGAATCTGTGGTGTTCTTATTTCATAATCAAGCTTATTTGCTTAGGTTTTCTTTAATGACAATTCAGTGTTGTTTTCATGCTAGTTAAAGTCTCAAAATGCAGTAGGATAGGAGTAGTTTAAGTGTGCATTTGTCATTTGTAGTTTTGGTGTAAAACTGTCTAAGTATTTTAGTTTAAAAGGTTAAAAGTCACTTTTTAATTACAAATTTAGATTAGTTAAAGTTAGTTTTAGAGTTTGAAAATTGGAGCATAAGCTTATTGTAGTATAAGCTAAATCTGTTTGAGCTTATTTTGGACTTTAGATTTCATTTACTAGCTTATTATTAGGCTTGCAGTTAGCTTAATTGTCTTTTAGAATCCAAAAACATAGTTAAAACAGTTCTTTTCTCTTTTCTTTTTCTAGATTTTAGTTTGTACTTATTTGCTTAATTCCTGCTCATTAGTGCTTATTGGGTCTTAGACTTGTTCTGTTTATGCTTTTTAGCCTTTTCTAAGTGCTTATTTGGTCATAAGCTTAGCTTAAAATAGTGGTCAAGTCTTGTAAAAAGCCTTTAGAGTCTACTGTCTTTATGTTAATTGTTACTTTTCACTCACGTGTCCTTACTTATTTCTTGTTCCTAAGTGCTTATTGAGTCTTAAACTCAATCTGTTTTCACTTTTTAGCTTATTTCCTATGCTCATTTGTTCTTAATCTTAGCTTAAAAGTAGTGGTTTTAGTTTAAAATCTTTTTTTAGTCTACTGTTAAAATGCTTTTAGTGCTTTTTCAGCTTATTTGCTTGTTCATTATTAGTCACTAGTGCTTATTAGGTCTAGGTAATTAGCTGTTTTTAGCTTATTTGCTTTTCCATTTGCTTATTAAGTCTAAAAAGCCTAACAGTTTTAGCTTTTTGTCACTTTGCTTTAAAAACCATAAATGTCATCTTTTTATAAGCTTTTTCTAGCTTATTTTTAAGTTATGTCAAAAGTGCCTTTTTAAGTTGCTTATTTTGGTCTTATATTTAGCTAATTTAAAAAGAAACAAAAAAAAATTACAAAAAGGGAAGCCACAGGGTTCGAACCTGTGACCTCCCCTTTCTTATAGCCAACACTTTAACATATACACCTTTACCATCTGCGCCCTTAGGTCTTTTCTGTTAGACTCTTGGGGCATTTGGTATATAAGAGGTGTTTGCCATTTAGCCTTTCAGCCCTTTTGGGCTTATTTCCAGCTTATTCAAATAAGCTGCTAAACCCCTTTTATTTTTCTTAAGTTATAAATTGCTCAAAGTACTTTTCCTAATTTTTTTAGATTTTTATAAATTAGTTTAATATTTTTTATAATATTTTTAGATTAAAACTATTTTTAATTCATAAAAAATAAAATAAAAGTCAAAAATATATAATTCTTTTTTCTAAAATTATTTTTAATCATTTAGGACTTTTATAAATTAAAATTTTCATTTTTAGGGTTAAAATTTGATAATTTAGGTTTTAAGTAGCGTTTTTAGGATTCCCGTTAACGTTTTTAGGTCCAATCTTTAATTTCTTTAATTGTTGCTTGCCTTTATTTGTTTTTTGCATTATTTTAGTAGAAATAGAATCCAAAATCAAATCTTCGATTATTCAAATCACACGATCACAAACTTAACCATGATTCTTAATTCATACTTCGTTGGGACTACGACCCGAGAGGTTTTGAACTTTACTTTGGTTAAAAGTAATTTTCTTAAAAACCTTACGGAATACTTACTCTTCTTATTATTTGATATCTTGGCTATTAGTTATATATTAAATATATATTAAGTATTTATTATATATGCTATAAGCTTGAATATCAATAAGCTAAGATATGTACTTATCATTATATTAGTTTAGTACATGTAAATAAAAATTACAAGAAAAAAATTACTCAAAAAGTTTTTGGTCATTCTTATTATGACTTCAAAAAAATTCATGATAAGCGTGGAAACCATCGAGAGGGGTGAATACGTTTCTGTTTAAAAACTTAAAATGTTTTGTATCAAATTGTCGATCAAACGTGACATAATATGAAGATTTTTTGTATTAGTTCTACACTAACTATACATATAGTATTAAAGCGTATCACAACAATACAAACCTAAGCACAATATTCACATTTATTCACGACACAAACATAATCAAAACTATATAAGAAACACAACACGCAATTATCTATATAATGCAAGTATAAATATAAAACGATAAATGTGAGTATAAATGTAAAGAGATAAGTAAAAGAAAATGCAAACCGGACACGATAAATTATAGTGGTTCGGTCACGATGCTCCTCTTCGCCCTACTCCACTCCCCGAGTACCCAACTCGAGAGTTACTTCACTAGTCAACAAGCTCCCTTTAGGCGGAGAAAATTGTTTCAATGCTATCTACAGTAGTTGAATTGCTTATAATTTACTTATATTACCTTTTTAATCAAAATTGTTTATTTACAAAACATTAATATGAATTAACATATAAATACGTGTCAAAAGTAGAATTGTTCTTCTTTTTACTTTTTTTAATTTAAAGTAATACTGTAATAAATATAATTTTTCTTAAATTGTATGTCTTTGTGTTTATGATAATATTTTAAGACGATGATTAAATAGTTCCCCTTGGTAAATAATGCCAAGACGTAAGATTAGAATTGTGTTGATTTGTTTGAGAGGCTCCTTAGCATAGATGTTATAGCATGTGATATCTTAATTAGATGCTTATTCTGTGTCCAAAAGAAGTGATATTGTGAGTCTATATAGAATTATGTAAGCTAATCTAATAGATGATAACAACAACATTGCAAATCTGTGCACGCCTTGCCCATATCGGCTGCTAACTCTATGTCGTGGGTCGCCGCCGCCTCGCACCATTATCCTCATTATCTTGTCAATTTATCCATCAGGACATCCGTAGATTATTCTATGGACGCTTCTCATTCTATGATCCCAGTGTTGATAAAATAAAGAAAGTCAAACATGTTAGTTAAGAAAAGAAAAAAAATCAAAAATTTTAAGGATAGTTAGTGTACATATAAAAAATGGTGAAAACGGGACTTGTCAAAGCTATTGATTCTTTAGTTCCCCTTGACGAACACTTAGCTACTATTCGAGGTTATTAGTTGAGGGGGATTAAGATTCTTGGGTTCTTGAGTGTTTACTTCATAACATTGCGTGAGGACACGACAATACCTTAGTATGGGGGATTTTGGTATGTGCTTAATTACACATGCCATTTTCCATTAAAAACGGACTTAAAAGACTAAAAACGTACTAAAAATACATTGTATTTGTATGTTTTGCATTTGAATTGTGCAGGAAACGGATATTCAAGAAAATTATGAAAAACAAAGCCAAAAACGACCAAACCAAGCACGGGATGGAAAAGACAAAGTCAAATCGAAGCCAAAGTCAGTCAAAGTCAAAAAGTCAACCCAGACAAAGTCAAAAGTCAACCAAGTGAAGAAAATACAACTTGGGGGACTAAAATTGCCAAACCTCAAGTTGTATTACAAGAATAACAAGACAATGGCTAAAATCGAAATTTGCAATAAAAATATATGAGATGAGGGACCAAAGCTGCCAACTTGCCCAAAACTATTTTTCTTGCCCAACAGAACCCCAAATACAACTCACGGGTGTCTTCCCACCCTTTTACCCTGCAACCTCTACAACCCCCTAGATAAAACATTTCCCCCTCCTCCACTATCTCCCCCAGCTTTATAATTGTCATGTTGGCAATCCCTCACCATTCCCAAGTATTTTCGATGGCTATGATTGACTCAAAAGAAGCACAAAAGAAATTGAAGGCTGTGATTTGTTTTAGAATCACCTCACACAACAAGCACACTTAGTTTTTTTCTCTACATAGAAACACAGAAGAAAGAAGTCGAAAAGAAGAAGACTTCGGCTATAAATAGAGCCATTTGTAAGCCTTTGAGAAACTAGTTAATCTTAGAACATCTTAGTTTAATTTTTAGTTTTTAAAGTCATTTACAGCTTTTACTTTCAGCTTTGTAACACTTTCAAGTTTTAATGCAAATTTGAGTTTTTAAGTCAATTTACAATCCCAATTGTTAAGTTTCTTAATTGTGTTGTTTTGTGTTCAAAAAGCTCTCAATTCAGCTTGTTTATAAGCTGCTTTAATTAAATAAATTTTAAAAAAAAGTTAAGTAGTTAAGGGAAAATCACTCTCAAATACACCACAGCTTATTTTATGGATGATAAGCCAGTTCTGGATGGTGCTTATGGATGATAAGCCAGTTCTGGATGGGATTTTGGACTATCAACTAGCTTGTTTTATTACAAGCTAGAGCTTGGGAACTCTTTGTTATAACACTGTTTTTGAGCAAAGGGAGTTGTAAGTTTTTATCTTTTCTTATTTTTTCTTATTAACTGTAGAAATGCTTAAGTCTTATTTGTTACCTTTTTATCTTTATTTATGCTTTATTATGATGTTTAGTGCGTATCTTGCCGTAGTTTGATTAGTTTAAAAGTGACTTTGTGAAATTTCTTAGATTGTAGTTTCTGTTAGTTATGAGTTAAACACTGTTAGATTGATCTAGATATGTAAGTGCTTATTCTTGATTGGATGATGCTTTTAATGTGTTATTGTTATTTGATAATCTGTTTTTATACAAATTAGTAATCAAATCAGCTGAATTAAGAAGAGAAAAATGATTTTGAAAATTTGTAAGGGAGTGTGTGGACTAGCAAGTATTACCCATAGCTTTGTATTGCTGGTTTTATTTTTGGGGATTTTGAAAGCTTCAGCAGTCTGACTAATCAAAACGCTAATAGTACTAACTCCAAGTTAAGGACCGATAGTTAAAACTTTTAGTACTGTTGGTTCATATTGCTTTTTAGCTCTTTTCACCTTTCTGCTTTATTAAGATTTCCATTAGCTTTTTAGGAGTAGATTAAGCCCATTTGTCGTTTTCTGTCTTCTAGTAGTGCACTTACTTTAAACTTATTTTCCTTTCAAAGCAATTATTAATACGCTACATCAGTTTGTAGCTTTTTAGCTTATCTGCCACTTTAGTTTATTCTAGTTGCTTATTCTTATGCCTGAGTGCTTATTAGGGGTAGTTAAATATATGTTTTAGCTTATTTGCTTATTTCTTGTTTCATTGTGTCTTGTTTAAGCTAGCAGTACTAACTTAAAGCTAGCAGTACTAACTTAAAAGCTAGCTAGTACTACTCCAAGTTAAGTACGGTAGTTAAAATTGTTAGTACTGTTGTTAGTACTGCTGAGTTTCTCTTGCTTAATTTAGTTTAATTGCTTGTTGAATTTGCTTATTTAGGTTTAGTTTAGCTTTTTAGGTTTGTCTAGGCCTGCTCTAGCTTAATTGGTTTTGTCTTAGCTTAATTGAGTTCTATTTTTATTGTGTTAAGTATAATAAGTTTAAGTGTTTATTTTACCATTCCTAGCCTTTATGCTTGCTCTAGCTTATTTTCTTTGCTTATCTTTTCGTGCATTTGCTTATTAGGTTTAGTGCCCAAATCATATCCCTTGTTCATATTCAAACATCGATTATCAATTCGTCATTTCGATTGTTCATTTAAGCCTCGTTGGGGTCATAACGACCCGGAGGAAACTCTCTTTTACTACTTCCGGTTTTCATTGATCTTGTGGATTTTGATCCTTGTTATTTATTTATTATTTATCTATATTTATTAATATATAAAATGGAGTATGTTCACCTAGTCAAACGTGTCTTGGTTTATAGGTAAGATAGTACCGCACTTTATCTTAAGAAAGATATGCCGCTCGAGTTAGTAATCATTGCACTAAATAACAACTTGCGTTCTGGTTTTTGATTATTAATGGTAAGGGTTAATTACAATTTTTCTTATATTTGGATAGACGCTCTTTTATCTTCTTTTAATTTGATTTGCGTCATGTGTTTTTAGTGTCTTAGTTGATTTTAGTTACACAAAACCCGTGCAGTCTCTCAGGCTGAAAAACCAACCTTATTCGTTAGATTTAGGATTAAATAGGTTTAGGCATAGGTTTAACATAGAAGATAGAATTAACTAGTTTAGATAACAAAAATAATAATAAACTAAAAAGATTGATTCTCGCTCTTAGTGATCGTCACTTTCTACCTTACCACGAAACTGACACCGATCCGGGTTACACTGCCCTTTTAAGTCGTTGTTTTTGGTTTAAGTCGGCCCTAATATAAAATTTTAAAACTTGAAACATAAATTACAACCACACAACGACACATCAGTTTTTAGGTTTGCCAGCTAAGGGGAGTGAAAATTATTCTTGATTTTTATTTGATGTTTTAGTTTTTTTTAACATTAGATAGAAATCTGCCTTAGGATTAGTGTAATTTGGATTAGTGTATAATTATGTATATTTGTCTTTAATTGTTTGCTTGTATTGTTTGTGTGTTTTAATTGTTTGTTTATTTAATTGTTTTTCATAATACACAGTTCTGGTCGATAAACCGATACGGCGTATCCATTTCCATTGAATAGGCAGTATCCAACTTTCAGGTCCAATTCGCGGTATCCGTTCTTTATTCAGCAATAGACCGATTTCGATTATTTGTATACGGTGTATTGACTGAAATTTTAGATATCTTTGCAAGTCTATTTCTCTAGAATAGCTTTACTTTGAATTATGTCTTATTTTTCACAAAAAGAGCCTCCGGACTTCGTCCATATCATTTTACTTACCCAAAAAGGAGATTAATGATCGAAGAAATGTTATACAAATTTATTGACGAAGGAAAACGTGAGCAAGAAGAGATGAGAGCATTCATCCATGAATTCAGAATAACTAACGAGCTCTTGTTTAAAGAAAGGGATACATATCATTAAACTGTGCTCAGGTTTTGAGGTACAAGGATTGTTGAGAGTGATCAATAATACTCCGATATCAAATCACGAAGTTAAAGGAGTAACTACTGGGTGAAAAACAACTATGATCAGATGTTCAAGATAACTACAACAATTTATATACGAAGAAACCTCTTAGTAATTAAATCATGAAAATCCAGTTGAATCTAAACGAATAAGTCTCTTACGAAGACCAACCCCAGAAGAACGATGAACCTGTTGTTCAACCACCAAGTGAACTACAAACGCAACCCATTCCTTTTCCCCAAAAATTAAGAATAGAAAAAGAAGAGTCTCAACAAAAAAAGTTCTTGGAAAACCTGAAGAACTTTCATTTAATTTGACTTTCTCAGAGCACCTCGCTCAAATGCCAAAGTATGCCAAATTTTTGAAAGGTTTGCTGACAAATAGGGCCAGACTCGAAGAAGCTTGTACGATCACTATGAATGAAAGGTGCTCAACGGTATTATTAAACAATGCTTCATTAAACGAGGAAAAGGGACCCAGAGAGTTTTACTTGTCCTCGTGACATTGGCCAATTAACACTTTATAACGCGGTTAGCAGACTAGGTCGATAGTTATAAGCTTGATGCCATATATGATGTATGAAAAACTCGGTTTGGGGGAACCAAAAGCTACTAGAATGAGTTTAGAACTTGTGGATAGATTGATCCAATACCCAAGAGGAATAATCGAAAATGTGCTCATAAAAGTTGATAAATTCGTCCTTCCAATAGATTTCGTTATCTTAGATATGCCCGAAGACTCTAGAGTTCCTATAATTTTAGGAAGACCATTTTGGCAAAGCTCGAGCTATGATAGCGTTGTTTAATAAAAAGATTATACTAAAGGGTAGGGGACGATGAATAATCATTGACATGGGATATTCAATTACGAGACACCAGCTGAATGGAAGATGATTGAATGTTATAGGGTTGATGACTTGGATGATGCGATCAACGCAGATGCCCAGGAATTACTTAGCAAAATGATATATTTGATATTATTTTTATTAAAGGGATGGGTATGAAAATTCGAATCTGATCAATAAAACCTAAAAAGTTGTGAATCTTTTGAATGTAAAGCTGTCGATGATTCTGATTCAGGGGAACCAATACGGCGTATCGAATCTGTTAATATGTCGTATCCAGTTGCGCAAAAAACAGCATAACCCAATAAAGTTAAAAGTGAACAACTTTATTCGGCCAGCGCTAACGAAATTAATGAGAAGAAACCAAAGCTAAAAATTTGCCTCAACACTTAGAATACGCATACCTGCATGGAGACAAATCTTTTCCCATAATTATCTCATCTAAATTGTTCGAAAAGGAGAAAATATTACTTTTGCAAGTATTGGAGAAACGTAAGAGGGTAATTGCTTAGAAAATGTCAAACATCAAGAAAATCAGTTCGTCATACTGCACATATAAGATTCTAATGGAAGATGACTACAAACCGGTCATTCAACCCAAAGGCGTCTTTTATTTAAATCCTATAGTCCCTAGACGTGATGAAAAACAAGATTGTTGAAAGTACTTGATTTGGTCTTTTCTATTTAGGGCGATTAATCCAATCTCGGATAGTTTGTTGGTCAGCCATATCCACGTGGTTCCAAAGAAAGGAGGAATGACTGTAGTTTTGAATGACAATAGAGAGTTAATTCCGTCTTGCACAGCTACAAGATGGCGAGTGTGCATCGACTATCGTAAACTCAATGATGCAACTCGAAAGGATCATTTCCCTGCTTCACTTTTATTGAGCAAATGTTTAGAGCGTTTATGTGGGATATGAATATTACTGTTTTATTGATGGTTTCTTTCAGATTTCTTCCTAATTACTGATCCGCACCAGAAGATCAAGAAAAGACAACATTCACTTGTCCTTATAGGACTTTTGCTTACCGACGAATGTCGTTTGGATTATGCAACGCACCAGCTACTTTTCAAAGATGCATGACGGCAATTTTCCACGACATGGTGGAAGACTTTATGGAAGTATTCATGGATGACTTCTCGGTATTCGGTAACTCTTTTGATTGTTGTCTAGCTAATTTAGATAGGATGCTTGCTAGATGTGAAGAAACCAACCTTGTGCTGAATTGGGAAAAATGTCATTTTATGGTAAAAGAAGGGATTGTTTTAGGACACAAAATTTCTGGGGCTGGAATTGAGGTTGATAGAGCTAAAATCGATGTGGATTGCTAACTTTTCATACCCAATAAATGTGGAAGGGTGTGAGAAAGCTTTCTAGGGTCATGCGGATTTTACGAAGGTCATAAAAGTATCTTTTTTCATGTTTTCTAATAATGACCCAACTTTTTAAAGAAAGACGATAAGTTTCAATTTTTTTGATGATTGCGAAAATCCATTTAACATTTTGAAAGAAAAAATAAACATTGCGCCTATCATAATATCTCCTGATTGGAACGTGCCCTTTGAATTAATGTGTGACGCTAGTGACTTCGCTGTTGGAGCTGTGTTAGGACAACGAATAGACGAGAAATTTAAACTGATCAATTATGCCAGCAAAACTCTGAATAAATGCCAAGAGCTTTCACCACCACTGAAAATGAACTTTTGCAGTTGTTTCTTTTTTGATATCGTTTCGTCCATATCTTATTTATCAAAAACCGTATATTAGTCTTTACTGATCATCTGCTATGAGATATTTATTTAGCAAAACAGGATGCCAAACAAGGCTATATAAGGTGGGATTCTGCTTCTTCAAGGAGTTTGACATGAGATTAAGGGTTAAAAAAGGAGTAGAGAAATAAGTTACGGATACATTATGTCGAGACTCTGAGAACCCTGACTTGGAAATTAACGGAAGAGATAATCACTGACAAGTCTTCCCGGTTCGAACTATATTATGATATTTGGAGAACCAAGCTAAATGAGGACGAACCATGGTATGCTGATTATGTTAATTATATCATTGGAAAGATTGTGCCTCCAAATTAGACACCTAAAAAAAGAAGAAGATTTTTCTCTCAAGTAACAAATTATTTTTAGGCATGTGAACATATGAATTCTAGATTTGCTTAGAAATGTAATGAGGGGGGAATGTGTTCTAGAATGCAAATCCTCTAAATCTTGGCACATTGTTATTTTAGACCAAATGTGGGTCATCATAGTACATCTATTACTGGAAGGAAAGTCTATGAGTCAGGATTCTTTTGGCCTAGCATCTTTAAAGATGCTAAAGATTATGTTACGAGATGCGATTCGTATCAAAGATCTGGAAACATATCATCAAGAAGTAGGATACCTTAGAACATTATTCAGGTATGTAATGGTTTGTGACATATAGGGCTAGATTTATGGGGACCCTTTCATAAACTCAAAGGAAACAAATTTTATATTGGTTGCTGTGTGGATGTTATGTATCAAAATGGGTCGAAGCTCAAGCACTTCCTACAAATAATGCTCGCATTGTGATTAAGTTTTTAAGAAGGCTATTTGCAAGATTTGGAATTCCTAAAGCTTTAATTAGCGACCGGGGGACACATTTTTGTAACTCTCAACTAGAAAAAGCCTTGCAAAAGTATGAAGTAACACATAAGTTATCAACTCGGATATCACCTCAACTATATGGGCAAGCCGAAGTGACCAATAAAGCTGTTAAACGTATCTTGAAAAGGTTGGTTGGATATAATCTGAAGAATTGGTCCAAAAAGGTCGACGATGCGTTATGGGCATTTAGAATCGCTTACAAAACACCTACTGCATGCACCCCCTTTAGATTAGTTTATGGAAAAGCTTGTCATTTGCTTGTGGAGATCGAACATAAAGCATATTGGGCACTAAAACAATGTAATATGGATCTCATAGCTGCAGCAAAGAATCGTTTCATGGAACTTAATGAATTGATGGATATAAGAGATGGAGCGTATGCAAACACCCGGATCTACAAGGAAAGAACTAAGAGATGGCACGACTCCAGGCTTCGTGGGGATAAGAATTTCAAAGTGGGAGACAAAGTATTGCTATTTAACTTTAGATTTCAGATGCATCTGGGTAAGCTCAAATCAAGGTAGTACGGGCCAAATGTGGTAAAGACTGTGTATCTTTATGGAACTGTGGAGATCATCGATAGAAACGGAATCAGCTTTAAAGTTAACGGACAAAGGTTAAAAAAGTACCACGATGGACATATTGAGGCGGAAGATAAAGAAGTAGTGGAATTTCGTGAAGATACTAGTAATAAGAAGGTGGAAGGGAACAAGTCTAACTTAAAGACTTCGCTGTAAACAAAAGTGCTTCCCGAGAGACAACCCGGATTATTATTTATTTTTATCGAGTCTATCTTCCCAAAACCTCATTTCTGCGTTATCCGCTCCATAACCATTATGGCGTATTGATGTCTGGTCGTATCAGTCCTTTATTTTTATGCACTTAACATTATTGTTAGTTCTGTCAAAAGGCGTATTCATGCACATGATACGACGTATTCAACAGACTGACCCGTATTTAGATACTTTTTACAGGTTTCTCAATACAGCATATTCTAGTTTATGGATACGGCGTATGGTTCCCTGACAGTCTTATTCTAAGCTTACTTTAAATTATCCATTCAGATACTCGAAGATAGATTTTGCATGTTTTTCTATATTTTTTGCAATAGGCCTTGCTGAAAAAAATTGACGATATTTGTGAAGTATCTACATATGTAAATCTGGATAGTATAGAGTCTTGAAACTTTAAGATAGCTGTTTCATACACGATTATCCTTGGCTCACTATGCTCACTTGGAGAATCTACCAGCGAATATTAGGGGACTGTTTTCATTCTAGATTCTTCTTTAAGTCATGTTTTAATGTTTTATCTATACAACGAGGACGTTGTATAATTCAAGTGGGGGGATGAGAATTAGAATGTATACTTGTCCTATTTTTCACATAATATGCTTAAATTATGCTCAAATTTAAAAAAATTCAAGCTTTACTTTTGTGAAATTACTTGTTACATAACCTGCACACATACTAAAACTTATTAGTATTGTAAGGATTTAACCTTATCCATTTCAAATGTTTACCCAAATTCTACAAAAATATGAGTGTGCGTGATGTTGTAGACTGTAGAACTTGGCTTGGTAATCCAATTCGAGGAACACATTTAAGTTCTTATGGATTTTGATGGAGTAAACGTGTTTAATTTGGTAAATTTCTGGATTACACCCAAAAGCCTTAATATGTTGTTTTTTTAACTAAATACACAGGTTATGTTAAATTCATGGTATAACCCTTTGTTATTACTTCTTACTATAAGAGTACGATACCCCATAGAAAAAACCAATAGAAGCCATCCTTTAGAAAAAATTACACCAACTGTATGTTTCGTTACACTTTTCACCTTAGCCTCCTACCCCCTGTTAGATTAAGTTCATTTATCAGTTGCTAGTTTCTTTTAAGTGTTAAAGTATGTGTTTCTCGAGTTCTTGTGTTTAATTTTCTATCTTTTTGGTACTGGTTTGGGAAGGAAATATTGCAATTGCAAATAGGAATGTATAAAAGTAGTCAAAACTGTGTATTTTGTACTACTAAACATAATATTGGTACATCCGCAGACCCCGATGAAGAATTTATCGAAGGATTATCAGAGTTATTATGATCATAAAGATGGTGAAATTACAACCGAAGTTTAGTAGTTTAGTTAGTATGAAAAAAATGATAAATTAGAAAATCACAAAAAAAAATGAGGTAGGGAAAGTTTGGAGATAATGTTTCGCAAGAGCTCTCCTTAGACCGATAAGGTAAATCGCATGTGAGAATCGATTGTCTCGTTTGATAGCATACAACCTATAAGTCAACGATGTAGAGAATTGTTTAAAGTAGTAGATATACTCACTTATCTTGTAAATAGTATGTATGTATGGGATGATTGGGAAGTTGACCGTTCCATGGGAACGCCACTCGGTCGTTGTTTTTGACTATGATCAAGCGTTTGTATATAGTTGTTCTTAATCATGGTAACCCGTCAGTAAAAGTGTCTAGCAACTTATATATTAGACCTAGTCTATTACTCTTACGTTAATTCGTATTTAACAACAATTTAATTCCCTTTCCTAATCATTAACCATGGGTTTTACGTGAATGAGGATGTGATCGAGCATGCATGTATATTCCGTCGTTACGGCCATGTATGCATGTCTCAGCTGCCTTGTTGGTTTATTACTATTTTTGAAAAGATTTAGAAGATCCTACCCTATTTCATTCTTCATCCTAACCTTGGTTTTAACACTCGAATGAGGATGTGATTCGTAAAAAACATGCCTATTCTATACATTACGGACATATATGTGTGCTTTAGCTGCCTTGTTGGTGTGGTACTTTTGGTGAAAGATTGTAGAATGATCAACCTTAATCCTTATAATAAAAACCCATTTTACCTTTATAAACTTGTTACTCCTTAGCTCTAGTGGTAGAGATGTGTATCCTTGCCAAGCCTATGATAGAATACTCGTCACGACCGAGCAATTGACCGAATTAGTTACATGTTACGACATATATTAGTTGAGTGATTTGAGTGTTTTCATATTCCTATTTCGTGAGGTGTTTGGTTGTGTTACTAGTAATACGATCAAATAATGCTTAAATGTAAAAAATTCTTAGGGAACACTTTTCATAAATTTTTCTAAGGCTATTGAGGACAAGTAGGATTCAAGTGGGGGGATATTTGATGACATCAAATAATGTCACTTTTATAGCATCATTTATCCCATGTAATTAACCTATTTTATATAATTATTGCAAAGAATTGTACTTATCGTTTTGTATTTGAGGGAATTGCTGTAATTATGGTGTTACTTGGTATGAGAAGTTAAAAAGTTAACTAAAAGGATGCATTTGGAGCTTAATATGACGAACATATTGTTAAAGATTAATTGGTTCTGATTACCAATACGCCGTATCCATAAAGAAGATACGGCCGTATCTATGCATGCATCTTCACTAACAGGACACGAAGGAAAACAAGATCAATCGCCGTATCCAGGAAAGACCAATACGCCGTATTCAAGCCATATGGATATAAAATATTCTGTTAGATATCAAAATGCCGGTCCCTTACTCAATAAACCCAATACACCGTATCGATACTTTACGATACGTACGTATAGACCTTTTTCCAGACCTTAAATAGAAAAACTCAAAAATGAAGTTTTAGCGGGTGCCTAAATAATTTTTCGATATCTAAACCATAAAATGTTAATTTTAAAGAGCAAGAAGAAGAGAGCAGAACGAGGTTCTTGCAACGGATTAAGTTCAATAAGGAAACAACTTGTTTTATAGATGTCAAGATAGATTCCACGTATTAGTGATTTATACATCTAGACCATAGGATCACAAATACTACGACCTATCTTTATGCCCATAGATTGTGAGTTAGTTGGACCGGCACAGTGACTAGGGATCAACGAGTACGTTCTCAGTCAATTGGTAAAGACTTGGTTCATGGACTACTAGTGTATGAATTGCCATTAAGCAGTAAGTGGGTAAAGTCTCCATGAGCTAGGGTTTAACAAGATCACCATTGCTTTAGTCCTTAAGATATATTAGAATCAGCAAATAAGGATGCTTTATGCGGATGCGTTTAATTGTGACAGAATTCTACGTGTCTAGGTTTAAGGAAGAAGTACCGCCTTAATCTTAAGAATGATATGCCGCCTCGAGATAAGTAATCATTGCACTAAATAAACAAACATGTGTTCTGATTAAATTAATAATGGTTAATACAGTTTTCTTATATTTGGCTAGACTGCTCTTTTATCTTCTATTAATTTGCTTGCGTATGTTTTAGTGTCTTAAGTTGATTTTAGTCACCATAAAACCCGTGTCAGTCTCTCAGGCTGAAAACCCCCCTTATCCGTTAGATTTAGGATTAAACGATTAGGTTTTAGTATAGCGTTTAAATTTGAATAGAATTAATCTTAGTTTAGATAACCAAAATACTAATAAATTGAAAAGATTATTTCTCACTCTTAGTGATCGACACCCTACTTACCACGAAACTACCATCGATCGGGTACACTACCCGTTCAAGTGTTGTTTTTTGTTAAGTCGGCAAAATATAAATTTAAAACTTGAAACCATAAAATTACAACCACACTACGACACATCATGTGGATAGAGAGAATTTTGAGATGTCTAAAGGTCAGATTGGATTGGTGGAAGTTATTGAAGATGATGATAAAGAGGGGATGAAAAAAGTCCGTTGAGAATAAAAAACTTTGACGAGGTAATCACAAGTCAATAATTGAAGTTGAACGAGCTCATGACTAAAGATAAAGCATAGTATGCTAGGTTTAAGTTTTTATAAAATAAAGCGACCTCCCTTAGGGGGAGATTGTTAGGAACATGAAAGTGTCGGTCGCTTCCATAGATAACAGTCATTAGCTCGTTAAGTAATTTTTGGAAACTTACATAGTTAGTTAGCAAAGGCCTATGGATAAACCCATGCAAGCCCAAGCCCACTTGTTCATTATAAGTATATAAACACCTCTCCATGCTTTGGAGAGGTGGTTGGTTGTTTATTTTACACACATAATACAAAGTTCTCTTATGTTTACTTTCTCTCTTTAAGTGTTCATCCAACCCACTCTCTCTCTACCCTCACATCTAGTATGTTATTTGATTAGTCTTCAAAGTTCTATGCCAAGCCTTAGTTATTATTATCCCATTAAAAAATGTGTAATATATATAGTAGTTCAAAGAAATAAAGGCTTAAGTTTTGGCACATGAAGATTAGTATATGCTCCCGCATCAGTATCAAGTTTCGCCTTTCGGTCAGGTTAATGTGTCAAGTACAAGCCTATGGTAGCTGTCTAGATTATGTCTGTGCAAATTGAGTGTTTTTATAAAAATATATATATAAACCCTATCTGAGTGAACTGGGTGAATTCTAAATCAAACACATTCCCTATGTGAGCTGCTTAGTTATATGTCAATTCCTGAAAAGTTATCTAAACCTGTAAACACTTATAAAATCCAAATTTTCTCCACGTTACGATAAATGATTTTATTTTCTCGCTTTGATTGCTTGAGGGCAAGCAACAGCTAAATGTGGAGGGATTTGATAACACCCAAATTATACATGTTTTCGGTGGCATTATTTGTTTATGTTTAATCATTTCTCGTAAACTTTCAATACTTAATAGCATGAATTATGTGCAGGTTTGCTTGAAGATATCCCGAGCTCAAACACAACAAAGATTGAGTATTTATACGTTAAGAAACAAGAAGAGATAAAGAATCAAGATAAAGTAGTGCAAATGTGCGCCACACTTACCAATGGTGTGCCGAACTTATCCACAAAGTCATAGCAATAAAGACAGTCAAAATTCAGCATTAATTCCACAAGTACGCCGCACAAAGTATTTTGTGCGCCGCACTTTCTATCTGACATTGAATAATAAATGAAGACTTAAATGCTACTGTATTAATACCCTAAGTACGTCACACAAATTCCTTTGTGTGCCGCACTTCTCCAATAAACATTTAATTCCCTCGCATTTAATCACCAAGTACGCCGTACAAATTCCTTTGTGCGCCGCCCTTTCACCCTTCACTCAGCCTATAAATAGAGGCCGGATTTTCATTCACAAATCATTCCATTCCATTCTATCATCATCCAATAACCATCTCATACTTACAAACAACTAAGTATTCACCCTTCAATCATCCTTCTATCCATTCCTCAAGCATTCTCCAAGCATAAACACCATATCCCTTGAAGAATCAAGATCGAATCACCAAGAACGACGAAGAACATCATACTAGTTTAGTAAACAAATGGAATTTGTTATCAAATCAAGTTATGTTATGAACTCCTTAGCCATAAGAGGCTAAATCTCTCATGACTACTCGGTGATGTTATGATAATGAATAAGTGTTTGGTATGATCATGATCTCTTTAATCTCAAGCTTATGTTGCAATCCTATTATATCTCATCTTATCGGTTTTGCTTATCAAACTTAGATTATATAATCATATCAGTATAGGTTAAAAGACCTGTTATGATCTATGTGGTTTTTAAGATTTGTCTATGATCTTTATCGTCTGTGTCTAGAAATCCACTTTCGTAAACTGATAAACAAAATAAGCTTTGATATATTAGAAATTGGATTATTTGAGTGACATATTTGGTCTAGTTAACTAAATATAAGTCTTGAGTTAATCAAGTTAATTTGTGAAAATATTTTCTGACGAGAAATCCTTTTTATAAGTTAAAGGTTCCATCTTCGAGGTCTTAATCATTTCCAATTAAATATTTTCAACTATCCAGTATTCCATCTTTATTATCATTGGATAAAACAAATATTAATTTTTCAAGTTAACAGTCTATTTTCGTTTCTGATTTATCTAAACATTACTCAAAACCCTGTGGACGACTATTCTTACCTAAAAAGATTATACTACAAATGTGGGTTATACTTTACCGTGTGTTTTCCTAATTAAAATTAGGTATTTTTTGTCATTAAATTTTAAAGCTTTGAAACACCTTATGGCATTTCTCATCTTATATCGTATAGAGCAATATCAAACAAAGTTGTGCATTAAGTTTGCTTATTACAAACATTATCACTAGTTTCTTTAGTTTTAAGTCAAGCAAACCGCACATCCACATTACGTCCAAATAGACACACACTTAGATATCGCATTATAATTTATTTATGACTTTCCCTCATTGAAATCACTATAAATTACGTAGGTACCAAAATGCCAAGCGAATATCAACAAGATTAGAAGAAAACACGTGCTTATACTCAAAAAATTTACAATGATCCCAGCATAACCGAAGAACTTATGGATATCTATAGGGCTTTAGAGAGTAGGTATGTTCATGAAGGGAGAACCATTGACCAATCCTTCTATAGAGACCTTAGTGATGACTCCGTGGCTAAGTTTACCAACATAGGTTTTGATTGCTTGCTTTCTCTAGATGAGAAAATTTGTCCTAGGTTTATCTATGAGTTTTACAAAACCCTTCATCTAGATAGAGACCCCTCCAACCATCTTTCAATTTAATTTGTCATCAACAATCATCATTTTAACATATCTCTTGCTTAATTTGCCGAGCTTACCTTTCTTCCTAATCAAGGCATTTGTATTTACTCTGATGCTTGGGGTCTTGATGAACTTGAGAAAACCCTTGAGCAAATTCCACCTTACAACTCACGCCTACCAGCTATTGATGACATCCGAAACCTTATTCACCGAAGAACCACTCATGAAAAGATAAATAAAGAAGGAAAAGCCATTTACAAATTGCTAAACCAAATTGAAACCAATGAGCTCTTTGATCACCTTAGACCTTGTGAACTTGTGATTAGGGAAAATGTCTACTCCGCCATAGGAAATAGATACCACACTCAAGCAATTATTGCCTTGATGTTGTATTGCCTAGAAAACGGACAACCCTTCAATCTTGCCTACTTCATCATTAAGAGGATGTACTTCTTTAGAGACCGACGAGACAAAGTTCTACCGTATGGCATGATCTTAACTCGTCTCTTTAAGAACCTTAAAGCAAATATGGAAAAACACCCCTTTGATGAACGTTATAAACTTGTCCCTAAGAAAATGTCATCCCTTAAGGCAAACAACCCAAAAAGCCTCCTCCTAAGAGAACTAGGAATGTAGGAAAGTCTAAGCATGTCGAATTGACAACCTCATCCTCAACCGAGTCACCACCTTTAGATAATGGAGACCTGCCTAGTACTAAGCTTTCCCCTAGGTCTTATAGTAGGGCTCTTCCGCCTGATCCAAACATGTCCAAGGAACAAAAGGAGACAAGAGGGATGTTCAAGAACTTGGGTAGAGCATTGCACGAGTTTGCAAAGATGTTGAAGAAAGGATGCCGTTGAAGGGAGCTTTGTGTGTGAAACAATTTATATGTTTAACTATCGTATCTCTGGATTATTAACTTGTCTACTTGAATCTGCATGCTTAGACTGGATGTTGAAACAACGTACTCACTTATCTTGCTATGTTGTATGGATATTTTTAGTATGCTAATATTATTTGGTAGTAGATAATGATGCTTGCATGCTAGTTTGTTTTGGGTTTTGGCTGCAAAACACAATTCTGGTTAATTTTGAAGGAACATGCGACCAACGGATCCACCATATGGTAGATTTGTACATTGTTTAGGCAGATCCGTGGCTTACCAGGCCAAGCGCCAAAATTCAAAATTTGTTGATTTTTAACTTTTTCTACTTTATCTTATATTCATGCTATGTGATACTATATGAGATTTTAAACCTTATGATAAAACAAGTTTTGCATATAATCCAAGAACTATTATATAAATTGATGAGGTGTCATTTTATACACTTTTTTGGGGTCGTTTAACCCCTAAAATCGTGTGTGTTTATGCCAAAATAGGTACTTAATCGTTCCTTTTTAGGTATTTTGCATTTGGAAGACATTTGGATGAATTACACGTGACTTGGGCTCATTTAGAGAAGAAACGGACGAGATTACAAACCAACACCAAGACTTTTGAAGATTTGTGCTCACAAAGCCTGGAGACGGCGTCACAAGCCATACAAGACGCTGTCACAACTCATCAAGTGACGGCGTTACATATATCAAGACGGCGCAGCCCGCACCGACTCAAAATGCAGATCTAGAAGATTCATTTTACGACGGCGTTACGATTAAAATGTGATGCCGTTGCATCGATTTTCTTATATATACAAACCCGAATTTAAGGTTTTGAGTGTGTAACTTTATAATAAAAAGAGGATATAAAAATAGGTACGAACGTCCTAGTTAATTATAAAGCGTAAGTAGACGATATTGAAGGGGCCTAAAAAACCCTATTGACTCTTTCCAATTCATTATAATTCAAGTTAAGGTTTACTTAATCATTCATAATGTCTTATGTGTTGTTGATTTATTGTTCTTATTTTTCTCTTGATAACTAGTTTATTCTTTAACATGCTTGGCTAAACCTATTCTATTGAGTATATTTATGATTGTTATTAAAAAAAAACCTAAGAATGTAGAAACATAGAGAAATAGTTGCATTCAAGTGAGGATGTGCCACGTTAGTTATATAGAAAACCCCGCCTTCTTACTATAATCGTTGTTGAAATTATGTCTAGGAACATGATTTTGAAGAAAGGCTACCATCGGGATAAGTAGTCGTTCACCTACCTTGTGCCCCCTAAAAATGGATGATCTACTTGTTAAGTTGAAAATATACATGCACTTATTAAACCTAGAGGCCAATAGTTAATAGTCTTCATGACTACCATTGTCAATATACGTTGCTCTAAAAAGCGGCAAAACTAAGATAGATAGCGTGTTCGAGTATAATTTCGTATCATGGTATTGGTAGGAAATAATTACGTAGAAAGAATTCAGTCACAAAGAGTGCATGTCAACGAACCCTAGTAGAAGCTATAATCTAGGGATTCTAATACATGAGTTAAAAAGACAACAAACGGTATTTTATATCATAAAGAAATCTGAACCATTAGTTAGATTATTAAATAAGTTTAAAATTTTAAAACCGTTGTAGTACAACTGCCTCTCCACAATTAATATATTTAACTTGCTGTATAGTAAAGGGACTCGAATATATATGAGTTGAATAGAAGGATTCCATAAAAAACTAAAATACAACAATACAAAATAAACTTCCCACAACCTCTAGAATACTTGTTTAAGAAACCATGATCAATGCCTCCCCAACCTATTCCTCGAGTGAACGATGAACAACCCACCGAGTCTTGCCCATACTACACAACTTACAAAAATACAAACGGTTAAGGGTGACACTGCCTAGTGGAGTTGCAAAACTTCTCGTGTATAAGTATAAACCACAACCGCACGAATCCAAGTTTATTTGGGGGCGCCGTTGCCAGGGAAGAAAAAAATAGTTAAGGTAATGATCAAAGATTAGCTTAGTTCTATTGCTTGTAATCCTTACAATTAAAGACATTTAATTATCCTGCACATTACTTATCTATGTATCAACTTTCGTTTGTGTGTTTGTTCGTAAATGCCATTGACTATATGCCAACTCTATCACAATATGGTGAATTATTAACCATCATCCACACTAGGACCCTTCCTCCACAATAACCCCTTGATACTACTCATATGCTAATATTTCACTACGCCGAATAAACAAAACTATATAACCATGAGAGGCAAACTATTAGATTCACATCCGTTTCAAAACCATCATGAAATGACCAACCCAATCTTCGACTCTGATATTATCTAAACCTGAAGGAGAGATCAAGGAACTTGAATTATGAATACAACAGTAAACAAATATTAAAGAAAGAAATTGTTCCGAAATAGATTATACCTAAAAATTGATCTCGACTTTATATATTATTATATACTAATTATATATATATATATATAATATAATATATATATATAAAATAGTATACATATAAATAAAATATATATACATATAAGGATAAAAATCAATTAAGTAAGAGAAATATGTAATCATAATGACGTTTTCTATAAAAGCGATATACTTATACCCAAAGTGGTAAAATCACATAACCTTTTACCCCCTCTAGCCTTGTTACTTTTCCCGCGACGGAGGGCGAGAACTTCAGAAATCGAGATTAAATCGGTGATCGCGTAGTTTGAATAAATCAATTATAGTAAGAGAAGTAAGTATTCCAAGAGGTTTTTAAAAGAGATTACTTTTACCCAAAGTAAAATCCAAAACCTTCCCGGGTCGTTTCCCGACGAGGCGTGAATTAAAAATCGTGATTAAGTTCGTGATCGCGTGTTTGAATAATCAAATTTTGATTTGGGTTTCTATTTCTACAATTAAAAATGGAAAAACAAGGAAAAGCAAGCCTAAAACAAAAGCAATTAAAGTTAAAACACGAAAAACGATAACGGGATCCTAAACCCGTTCTTTAAAAACCTAAACTATCAAATTTTAACCCTACAAATGCAATTTTAATTTTTAACAATCCTAAATGATTAAAAATAATTTTAGAAAAAAGAATTATATTTTTTTGACTTTTATTTTATTTATTATCAATTAAAAACGGTTTTAATCTAAAAAATTAATTAAAAATACTAAACTAATTATAAAAAATCTGAAAAAATCACGAAAAGTACTTTGAACTATGCTAAACCTAAGAAAAATAAAATGGTTCAAAAAGCTTATTGAAATAAGCTGTAAATAAGCAAAAGAAGGGCTGAAAGCTTAAAGGGTGAAAAAGGGTTATATTTTAAATAATGCAAACTAAGAATGAAAAAGACCCCAGGGCAGTTGGTGAGTGTGTGTTGTGTTAAAACGTTTGGGATGTTAAGGGGAGGTCACAGGTTCGACCCTTGTGACCTCTCTTTTTTATAAAACATTTTTTTATTTCTTTTTTAAAAAGCTAAAATATAAGCACAAATAAGCAAATTTAATAAATGAACTTTTTGCAAAACTTAAAATTAAGCTAGAAATAAGCTGAATTAAAATGACAGTTTTAGAAAAATTAAGTCTCGTTACTTATAAGCTAACATTGATTGGACTTTTGGACACAATAAGCTAAATGAGCTAAAACAGATATTAAGCTAGACCTAATAAGCTATAAGGATTAACATTAAGCTAACAGTTTAAGCTAAAAAGCTACCAAAGAAAGCAAAAGGCCATAAGCTCTAAAAATAGTTTAAAAGGCTAAACCGCTACTTTTTAACCTATCTCTACGAACTAATGAGCAAAAGAAATAAGCTATGAATGGAAAACAGATTGAGACAAGGACTCAAAGAACACCAATAAGCTGAAAAACATATTATAAGCTAACAAATAAGCTAAGAAAAGACTTAAAGAAAGAGACAGACTACACTAGTTGCTTTTGGCTTTTGAAAATAAAGGACTCTTTTTAAGCTTAAAATTAAGACTCTAAAAGCAAAATCAAAGACTAAAACTTAACAACAGCTAAAGACCTTGACCCAATAAGTACCTAAGACTAAGAAATAAGCAAAAACAAAAAGCTGGAAATCCCTAAAAAGATTTAAGAGAGAAGACATAAAAACAGATTCTAAGGACTTATAACTAATTTTTAAGCTAAAAATAAAACCAATAAGCAACAGGTAAAAAGCTAAAAAGCAAAAACTCAATTGACTCAAAATAAGCTGGCATTTAAGAAAATAAGTTCAAAGAAGAAGCTAGAAAAGACTAATGAAAAGGACAGATGCACTACTTGAGTTTCTTTTTTTTTTGCTTTTTGGTGATAAAATGACAGATTTCAATCTTAACTTTAGGACTCTAAAATTCTTATGACACTTTAAAAACTTAAAACAGATTAAGCACAAGCCACAATAAGCTAATTCCAACAAAAACTGACCTAAATTAAGCTATGATTGTACCTCAAATGATTTGCATACCTACACTCTTAAGAACATTTAATAATCATCAATATCTAACTGCTTTTAATCTAAAATACTAAAAGGATTTTTACTAAAGGCTATGAACTTCAAACAGATGCATATTAATGCATCAAAAACCGTAATCTGAACTAAAAAAAACTACACCTAAAGCATTCTAAGATTCAAACAGTTAAGGCCCTATTTAGAACTAGCAGTTTTGGACTTTTGATTAATCAAACATGAAAACTAAGCTAAACTTAACCCTAGCTTATGAAGACTGACATTTAGAACTTAAATGAGCTTATGAAATCTTACTTAAGCATCAAAAGTAGTTTTCTCATCTTTTGACCCATTTTAGTACTTTGACCCAAACACTCCTTTAAAAATCCTTAAGTCTAGATTTAAGCTAAAACAGATTCACATAAGTCTCAAAAACTCAAAACAGATTAAGCACTATGCATTTAAAGGACAAATAAGCAAAAACTTATAAGAAATAAGCACTAGGTAAAAAGCTATACTAATAAGAAGATTTAACTAAACTTAAGACAGATTTTAAGTAAGCTCAAACTAGAATCTTATAAGCCATAAACTAAACACATCAAGCTCAATTAAGACAGGATAAGCATTATTAAGCATAGAATAAGCTGAGATAAGCAGATAAGCAAATGAGCACAAAGAAATAAGCTAAAAATAGTTCTAAAGGCATGTAAAGGGATTGAGTCATTACCTGCATCTAAAGCTAAATTGAGTAAACCTAAAGCTCTAGTGATTCAGCTTGTTGTCAATAAGCTAAATCTAAAAACCATAAGCCCATCCATGTCTAGCTTATCATCCAAAAGCTCCATAAAGACTTTTTGAGGTTATTTAAGGTGAAATTCATATTTAGTTAGGCTTTAGTAAGCTTAACTGAATATGAGCCAGCTTAAGTAGAAAAAGAGCTTATTGAGGCTTAATAGCTTATATCTAAACACATTTAACGAATTTGCATACAAGTAAAATAGGAATTTAACACAAGATATTAAAGAAACACTAAAATTTTATTAAACTTAAAAGAGAGTACAAGCTCTTTGAAATGAAAATGACATAAAAAACAATAAGCTGATAAATAAGCTACTTTACTCTACTCCTATTCCTAAGCTAGATATCCTTTTCAGCTTGATTTCTAGCCCTATTTATATAAAATAAACGAAGAGGAGCTTCTTGATCTTGTGTTTGTTGTGTGAGGAGGAAGAGAGATGCGCTTTCCATCTTGAATCTAAGCCATCCAATTTTCTTGTTCACAAAGCCTTGCAATCTGAACCCTTGATTTAGTCCTTGTTACTCTGTCTAATTAGAGACCATGGGATTGCCAAGGTGGCTTTGTTCTCTTTTGGGGTAGGGTTTTGAGTGGGGTTGAGAGGGGTTTTGTCATGGTGCAGGGCAAAATGGGAGGGATGGATGAATAGTAAAAAATGGCTGGTTAAGGTTTATAAGTATTGTTTGGGTTAACGGGGTTAAGGAGGTTAGGTTATGGAGGGACTAACGGTGCAAAGCATTTAGGACTAACGGTGTAAGGCATTGAAAAGTTACAAGGACTAGGTCCTCAAGGACTAGCAGTGTTAGTCCTCAAGGACTAGCAGTGTTAGTCCTCAAGAACTAACGATGCAACAAATTTAATGGATTATGGTAAGGTGTATTTGTTAGGCTTTTGGATTAGGCCTAGTTATATAGTTTTGGACCAGGCTTTAATTTGAATGGAATTTTTGTCTTTTGATTTGATAAAAGCTTAATGGGCTAACTCGGCCCATTAATTTGGGTGCGGGTTGGCCCATTTAAGATGCACACGTCTTTGGCTTTTGACTTTGACTTTTTGACTTTGAATTTGACTTTTCACGCTCTTTCTATTCCCGTGCTCGGTTTTTTTGGTTTTGGCTTAGTTTTTGTCCTTTAGTGAATATCTGTTACATGCACAGTATACAAAACAAAACAAGCATATATTTGGCATTTTATGTCCGTTTTTGGTCATTTAGGCTCGTTTTTATAGGTAAAATGTATGTGTAATTAAGCACATACCACTACGGAAAAAGAACTAGCTTACCATAAGGAACTGTTAGGAGAACCTTAACCCTCTTTCTCGACCCTAGAACCCAAGATTAGGAGGGGTGACCCTTGAAGTTTAAAGATTCCTTGTGTAATTGGCACCGTTTACACAGGCCTTGCGTACATAGATCTATAATCTCCTATTAACATCATGTCTCGTGCCTAGTACAACAAAATAAAAGAAAAACCCTTTCAAGCACGTAGGACCCCATACCAACCATACAAGTTTTGCAATTTCGTTGGAAGAGCCAAAAACATGCATATATTTGTCGGGTGCTTCGTTTATGTTGTGGACTTTATGATTTTGGAAGATTTGGGAAGCATCATTGATTAGGGCTTAAGTGAAGTTGTCCTAGGAAAACCTTTTGTACAAACATCTAAACTCACCTATGATGAGTCTTTAAGACTGATTAAGTTTGCCCAGAAAGACGATGAGGTTGTGTTTAGGATGCCCTAAAGGACAAAAGAATTAGATCTCGTATCTCCCCTTAGAAAAGGATAAGTTTGAAGCGTTCTTCATGGAAAGCTTAAAGGTTAGAAAATTTTGATTTAAGCATATCATTGAAAAGAGAAAAGTATACTACAAGGCTTGCATGAATCTCGAACATAGTTACAAAAGATATAGGGAGATAATTGAAAAACACAAAACCAACCACATAAGTATCATCAAGCTTCAAGGAGAAGTCACATAAGGACGTGTGACTTCGAGTCTAGCTACAAGACTCATTAATAAAGAAAAGCGCTTCTTGAGAGGCAACCCAATTTACTTTTCCCGCATATTAGGAGTGTCATGTGTTTTTTAATTCTTCACTATTTGATTTATTATGTTTGAATTATCTTGTAATCATGCTTTGCATTGTCTTTACCCTCGTCTTAATTTCAATCAAAGGTATTTTGCAAACAATAAGTGTAGGGGAATTTATCCGGGTTTTGAGCCAAAATTCAAACATGTTAAATGAATTGTATAGATTAATTCGCGTCAGTATCGAGTCATATGATTGAATTGTTAATTCTCAGGTTTTATACAGCAATTTATACAGAAACTAACTTATGGAATCAAGTGCAGGAAATTTTTCATCAAAAACAAAAATTTTGTTTTCACAGACGGTGGAGACGGCATCGCGATTAACACTTGACGCCGTCACGACGACACCTGTGACGGGGTCACACCAACCCCGATGGCGTCAAACGCCCATGTCCAGAAAACTCAAAAGTTTTTAATTATTTTTGAAAATGAAACTTGTGCAACATTTAATATATGTATTCTTCTGTATAAACCTAAAAAACTGATAAGTTTAACAATTCTTTCATCCTATCTATCGAGTAGAACCCTAAATTCATATTGTATATTGGTAAATCGCACATTTTATGCTTGGCATAGTTTTCTCTGTCTTTGATGACATGTTATATTTGACGAGAAGAAGCTTGGAAGTTCTTAGGAAGTTTTATTGGATTATTCTCGAAGGACGATTTAACTAGTTATCGCATATTTCTTCTCCATTATTGAGTAAACTAGAGGAGTACTTGTTTATTTTCCTTGTTTTCTTTTCCCTTTATCTGTTTTGACGGGTACTTCCAGAGAACATTGGGGATAATGTTCAAAATAAGTGTAGGGGGAAAATAAGCCTTAGAAACTATTCTTTCATTTGTCATTTGCTCTGTCTTTAAAAAGATGGGTAATATATCGAAACATAGCATAAAAGGGTGATTTTTACGAAAATTTAAATTTTTTACGACACATACCAATGAAAACCGAGTATTACTAGCGTCCCATGGATAGGAATTTATATGACTAGCACAATAACCCTTAAAATTTCACCCCAAAAATGTGAGGTTTGTCCTTAGATCTTTAGGAATTCGGGTACCCATCGTCGGTAACCTAAGATGATTTTATCTTTACCCAGTTCGAGTTAAGGAGTTAGCAGTCACATGTGTCTATTCCGTCGTTACGGATGTGTACGTATGGTCTTCGTCGCCGTTTCTGGAATGTCTGGTGTTAGTAAAATTCATATGAGTGTACCGGTAGTATATTAAATTCTAGAACTTGTTTTAGTGATGCATCCCGAGACCGCAAAGTAAGTATTAGGATTTGCTTGATAAGAGGCATTAGGATTAACCCATGTTTTAAACCTGTAATTGTTATGATGGTCGCCTTGATCATATAACTATCCCACACCCTTGCCATGCACTCACCTTTAGTGCAGGATACCCTAGTACAACCCTCCAAGCCTATCCTTTTTCATGGTTCTCATAATTTTCTGGTTAATCCGGACTATTAATGAAGAGCATCGACACCCTTAAACTAATCGTTACACCCAAAAAGCCTTAGCTTACCTTATATGTACTCACCTTTAGTACATTATTGTGTTTAACCCAAGTTAATTATTAAGTACACGGTTGCTAAGCCTTTATCCTTATAAATACAGTTTTTGGACGATTGGGATTCATGGTAGTATTTATTTCATGAAAGAATGGGGAAGAAAAGTTATCCCCATATGTTTTTCAAATGATATCCATGTTATTTCGATCCACCTCAAATCAGGGCATTAGTTAGATTGTAATTATCAAGCATGTAAAAGCTCAAGTGTAAGGGTACGTGTTATAAACCCCACGTGACATATTATGTCTTCAAAAAAAAGAGGAAGAGATTAAAGTAGAGTTATGTAGAGTTTGTACATCTTCGTCCGAGTCTTGGCTTAGCAACCAAACCAGCGTGTATTCGTAAAAATAATTAGCTAACCCTTCCACTCCAAATTCACCCAAAGTCACCACTCAAATGTATCCCATCCGTTTATGTTTCCATTATATGTTATCTTACACCTACACCCTACAACCCTTTAAAAGACCTCTTAGATAGTAATGAATAATACTTGCACTTAGCGGTAGAGGTTTGATCCTTTACCAAGCCTATGGTAATTTATATTATATGACAAGTAATGAGTGTGATATTCTGTTTCCCCCATATGTTATAATCCATTATACACCCGACTGAAAAAGAGAATCCCAAACACTTATGTGAGGTGCTAGTATATACTTTTCGTGCTTTTAATTACGAGGTCTAGGAGGTTGTGTTGTAGAATATTTTTAAATAGTAGGTAAAATGACCCCTCATACTGTTATTGTCTAGATAGAAAATCCTATTTGCTTGAGGACAAGCAAATGCCAAGTGTATGGGAATTTTATGAGGTGTCATTTTATACACTTTTTCGGGGTTGTTTAACCCCCAAAATCGTGTGTTTATGCCCAAAATAGGTACTTAATCGTTCCTTTTTAGGTATTTCGCATTTGGTAGACATTTGGATGAATTACACGTAACTTAGGCTCATTTAGAGAAGAAACAGACGAGATTACAAACCAACACCAAGCCTCTTAAAGATTTGTGCTCACAGAGCCTGGAGACGGCGTTACAAACCATATACGACGCCGTCACAACTCATCAAGTGACGGCGTCACATATTTCAAGACCACGTCAGCCCGCACTGACTCAAACGCAGATCTAGAAGATTCATTTTACGATGGCATCACGATTAAAACGCGACGCCGTCGCGTCGATTTTCTTATATATACAAACCTGAATTTAGGGTTTTGAGTGTGTAACTTTAGAATAAAAAGAGAGTATGAACCGTAGTTCGTTTAGCAGCAGTAGGAGACGATTTTAGGGCCTAAAAACCCTATTGTACTTCTTCCAATTCATGTTTTAATCAAGTAAGGTTTACTTAATCATTCAATATGTCTATGTGTTGTTTGATCTATTAATCTTGCTTTATCTTTAACATGCTTGGCTAAACCTATTATTGTGTTTATTTATAATTGTATGAAACCTAGAATGTAGATCTTAGTGATGTTGCTTTTTGTGATGGATGTGCACGTTAGGTCTTAAAAACCAGCTTTTTGTCTATAATCGCTGTTGATATGTCTAGGGAAACGTGATTGTGTAGAAAGGATACCATCGGGTAACAGTCTTCATAGACTCTGCCCTCCTAATATGGTTGATCCTTTTAATGTACCTTTTAATGCAATTAGTCAACTCCTAGGGGCCGTGTAATAGTCTCTTATACTACTTTCATGTGCGTTGCTTCTAGTGGCATTACTAAAGTAGAAGCGGGGTTGCGTGTGATTTCGTTCATGCTTTAAGAAATGATTACATTCAGTTATCACAAGTGTGACAAGGCAACAACACTAGGAGAAGCAATCTAGGGAGTAATACATGATTAAATAGACACAATCTTTTATCTTATTGTTATCACCATTAGTTTAGATTATTATTTAGTTTAATAGCTAAAACCAAACCACTCTCTTCAATTATATGATTTACCTGCTTTCCATAAAATACAAAAATAATCTTCCCTCAACCTCTAGGATTTTGTTAGACCGTGATCAAGCCTTCCCAACCTATTCCTCGAGTGAACAATAAACAACCCTGAGTCTTGCCCATACTACACTACAACGATTAGGTGCACTGCCTAGGAAGTTGTAAAACTTCTCGTGTAGAAGTCATACGACAACCGCACATCAGAAACCATGTCACCACGTTCACCTTATAATCATTACCTTCAAACATCATTTTATTCACATCTTCTCCACATTTCTCACATACAACCTTACTAGTTCATCACCATGACTAGTTTATCCAAAACAAATTCACAAACCTTCAAAAGAAAAACCGCAAGAATGAGTGTCAAGTATCCAACCTATGTCAATCTCACATCCTCAAGTAAGGAACATCCAAATGAGAGAACTCCTTCACCACCTCCTAGAAATAAATCCCTCTCACCACCACAAGCTCCATCAAAATCCATCTCTAGCAAGAGTACACACTACACCTCATCATCATCACCAAGTGAGTCTCCGACACTAACTCACGTTGCACCTCTACCTAAACTTCGTTTTGTCATTCCGATACAACAAAAACCTCAAGAACTTCCTCCACTACAAATGTCACCAAATAACCCTTATGTGTATATATACAATTGGCCACCGGGCCCTTCAAATCCATCTCCACCACCACGTGTCTCACGACCACCTCTTGAATTTCCAAATCCGCCACCTGGATTTAAACCACTACCATCAACTCAACCATTGTTTGTTAATATTAACAACAATATACCTCAACTCCACAACAATTTACCTCCACTTAAAAACATTCACCATCCACCAAATCTTGGAAATCAAGATTTTCCTAATCCTCTAAACATCTTAGACTTTGTTCATCCAAATGACATGCCTCACCTCCACAATATGTTTGCCAATGTTGTATCACCACAAGGCATGAGATCCAAATGCTCTGAAACCGTGCCAACTACATGTTCTCGTACATTCGACACCACATCGGCTCTACTATCAAACCCACCTTACTTCCCGCATTAGCCGCATGGAAATCTCACCTCACCCTTTGGATTATATGGGAGACGAGATTATATCCCAAGACTTAGGATCTTTAGTTGTTTTTTTTTTCTATTTTAAGTTTATTGTCTAATGGCTTTTACGCTAAATTTTATGTTTTATCCCTTATAATAGATTTAACATTATTTCTATTGTTGTGTAGATAATAGTTGTTTATTGCTTAAATGTATATGTGTGCACATGTAATTGTCATATATATATTTACTTGTCTACTAACTTTGTTTTATAGCAAACATCCATAGCTTGATTCCTTGGTGCCCAAAGCGAGGGGGAGTATACACCAAGTGGGAGCACTTGCAATTTAGTCTTTATTCTTTACTTTGCATTTGTAACCAAGTCACTTAGCATTCGTCAAGACAAGACTTGCAAGGAACGCCTCTACAACACTTTTTGCTTCGACAAAAAGGGAGAGAAGAGAAGTAAACTCGTCCACTAAATACTTATTTAGTAATTTTTAAATACGCATGAGTTTATATTTTGTCATCATCAAAGAGGAGATTGTTAATACAAATATTTGCGCAAAAAATGATATTCTTATTTAATGATCTTCATGTTTTCATAATAACAAATATAATGGCATACTACGTAAAAGTTAACGTAAACAAGTTATTTAGTCGAAAGTTTACTTGACGACGACAAATCACTTAAGGTATGAATATGACATTATTAAACATAGTTAATGATTAAAGAAAAATATTATCATTTGCATAAACCTTTTCTAATCAAATGATTTAAGTTAACACATGATTAATTGTAAGCTAGTTATATTAATCATGTAAGACAAAATAAGATTAACCTTAAGTAGAAACAATCTTTCCAAATCTTCTCAAATCTAGAAGATCTTTCCTTATTGGTGATAAGAAATATTTTGTTATAGAAGAATCTAATAAACAAGTTTTATTAAGAACAAACCAATATTTTGTATAGATTTGGGCTTCATCACAAAATGACAAAGGTTGTCCCAGCTCCCCCAACGGATCCACCAAATACACATACATATCCAGCTAATGGTGGATTCGTGTCGAATAGATAGCTGGGACATCATTTGAATTTCAAAGTGTTGCCTATAAATAACAACCTTAAGTCTTCATTTTAAGACAACTCTTGACAAATATTTTTACACACATATTTTATCTTTTGTATATTCTTTGATCATTATACTTGTTACATAATCCATTACAAGTGATCAATTCATTCCACTCTTTAGTGAAGAACACTTACGAAGACGTCAAGCTTCAAGTGTTAATAGTTTAGTTATGTCATCACCCTTGTGATAATCATTCATCTTGTATATCTTTTTTTGTGTGTTGTGCATATCATATGTGTATGATAGGTTAGTATTTAGGCCATAAAATACATGTGTGTTAGATTGGTTCTATCTCAAAGTAGAACTCGGTATTTAGCTTAGTACTAAAAAAAGTGTAAGCGATGTGTACGGTTTTCTCCGCCTAAAGGGAGCTTGTTGACATAGTAAAGAAAACTCTCAAGTTGGGTACTTGGGGAGTGGATAAGGGCGAAAACGAGCTTCGTAGACGAACCACTATAAATCATTGTGTCATCGCTTTGATCTTTCTTATCTTTACTTGTTCATACTTCGTAGATTACTTATTTACTTATTGCATCGCTATCATATACACTTGTGTATATCTCTTGAGTTCATATAAGTTGAAAATCTAAGTTTCATTTAAAAAAGGTAAAAACTATTCAACCCCCTCTCCCCCTTCTAGTTTCCACATAAAACAAAACAAAAAAGTTTGATTTAGACTATGTTAGATGTTCGGTTTGTGAATTGTGATCAGTGTTCTAAAAGGCGCGCCAAGGCGTCGCTAAGGCATGAGGCGTGGCCTCTACGTTATGAAATGGACCAAGGCGTCAACTATAGGCGTGGCATGAAAAGGCGCGCTAAGGCGTGAGGCGTGGCGGGCTTTTTGAATTTAACTCCGATAAAAAAATATTTTTAAAAAAATGAAGAATATTACATGTAAGGATAGTTTTAAACTTAATTCATTATGTACAACGCTTTATGTAAACACAAGATATATGAAATATGATATAAATATATAAATATTTTTATATTTTGTACCGCCTTAAGCTACGTCTTAAAAACGCAAAGGCCTCGCCATAGCCGCTAAGGCGTGAGGCTTGGCCATGCCGCCACGCCACGCCTCACGCTATTTATAACCTTGATTGTAATAATGACCTTGAGAGGAAAGAACCATCTTAGTGAAGTGGAATGTTGCTAACAGTGTATGGATCGAAGTTCTTAAATGGTGGAAGATTCGTAATGTCCAAATTAACAGCATAAGTGACAATATCTCTCTTGCAAACCGTGCAAGCTTCTCGTCTAATGTCACAAATGTGTTTGAGGCTGTGATTCTTTCCACCATGTGGATTATTTGGCGGTTTAGAAACGACTCTACTTTTTCATTCAAAAAACTAAAGAAAAGTCTCATCATCAACGACATTAAGCTTTTCACATTCAATTGGCTTTCCAATAGGTTTAGAAAAGCAACGTTCAATTGGTTTGAGTGGCTTTTTAACTCGTGTAACATTCTTTCCATTTCTTTGTAATTGTTTTGGCTTAGCTTCTTGCTATGCTCCTTTAATATAATCTCTGCCATTCCAAAAAAAATATAACGTCACTTGCAAAAAAACTACTCCAGTCGAAACACGCGGTATTATCTTTCTTGTTTCATACAAATGTACGTGTGGTAATAGGTGGTAAATAAGTATATATGAATAATTGTTTTACTAAAAGAATACTCTCTCCGTCCTAAAATTATTGTCCTCCGACAAAAAACACGCAGTTTAAAAAAAGTGCATTTATTACTGCTTTCTTTTTCTTACTTTTTGACAGAATGACAGTTTTACCCTTAACTAATTAATTAAAGTATTCTTAAAGTTTGTAATAATAATTTCAAACAGGGGTAATATAATAAACTTTATCAAACTTCCCTATCTATTTTTAGTAGTGGACAATTAAATTGAGACATCCCAAAAAAACGTGGACAATAAAAATAGGACGGAGGGAATACATGTTTAGCAAAAAAATGTTAGTTTATATTATTGGAATAATTGATTTGCTTGCCTCCATTGATAACACAAGATTACAATATATAATATCTTATAATTGTTCTAGAAGTGGGTTAGGCCCATAAGATAATAAATCCCGAATGACCATATCAAATAATACAATTAACATTCCCTCGCAGTTTGAGCGAGATATGACCTAACACTCAAACTGGTACGAAATTCCTTAAAAAGTGCAGCCAGCAAACCCTTAGTGAAGATATCGGCATATTGGTAACGAGATGGCACATGAAGTACACGAACCTGTCCTCGAGCAACCATACCACGAACAAAATGTATATCAATCTCTATGTGTTTGGTACGCCGATGTTGAACAGGATTAGTAGACATATATACCGCACTTACATTATCATAATAAACAAGAGTAGCAGTAAACAAGGGAGTATGCAACTCTTGTAACAAACTGCGGATCTAAGCTGTTTCTGCAATCACATTCGCAACCCCGCGATATTCAGCTTCAGCACTAGAACGAGACAAAGTAACCTGACGTTTAGCAGACCAAGATAAAAGATTATCTCCAAGAAACACACAATAACCAGATGTAGACCGTCGAGTAACAGGATAACCCGCCCAATCAGTATCGGTATAAGCATTCAGCTGAGATGTAGACGATACATGAAGTTGAAGGCCATGATCTAAAGTACCATGAATATAACGAAGAACCCGTTTGAGAGCAGCCAAATGAGGCTCCCGAGGGTCATGCATATGAAGACATATCTGTTGCATGGCATAGGAAATATTTGGCCGAGTAAAGGTGAGATACTGAAGACCACCTGCAAGACTACGATATAAAGTGGAATCAGAGACTGGATCCCCATCATAACCAAGTTTAGATTCTATGTCAACCAAAGTCCTAGTAGCATTACAATTCGACATATGTGCATGCTCCAGCAACTCCATAGCATATTTCTTTTGAGAAAAAAACATGCCTCTAGCATCTCGTGTAACTGAAATCCCAAGGAAATAATTAAGAGCCCCCATCTATCATGTCAAGCTCTTTATGTAAAGAGGAGATAATATGTTGTAGTAAAGCTGTAGATGAAGCCATTAGAATAATGTCATCGACATATATCAATAAATATGCAACCTCGCTACCATGTTGATAAATAAAAAGAGACGAGTCACATCGACTCAAAGTAAATCCCACACGAAGAGCATAACCCGCAAAGCATTGAAACCAAGCACGAGGTGCCTGTTTCAATTCATATAAAGACCGCTGTAATCGGCATGCATGATGTGGAAAATGAGAATCTACAAAGCCCGGTGGCTGATACATATAAACAGTCTCAGTGAGATCACCATTAAGAAATGCATTTTTAACATCAAGTTGGTGCACAGGCCAGTTCCGAGCTAATGCAAGACTAAGAACTGTACGTATAGTAGCTGGCTTAACAACCGGACTAAAAGTATCACTACAATCAACTCCATATTGTTGCTTGCATCCATTAGCAACGAGATGAGCCTTATACCGGCTTAATGAACCATCAACATGATATTTATGCCGAAACAACCACATAGACCGAACCACATTAACATTAGGTGGTTTCGAAACAAGAATCCAAGTACCATTTTTTAATCAACGCATTATATTCATCATACATAGCATCTTGCTAATGAGGATTAGATAATGCAACATAAAGGGACTTAGGAAGGGGAGAGATATGCGACGTGTGACCATGAAACTGAGGATTAGGCTTAAACGTGCCAGCTTGTGAACAAGTAATCATAGGATGAGTTTGAGGTTGAGGGTTTTGGGCTGGTGTAGGGTTATGGGTTGATGGTTGGGATTGGGGTGATTGTTGTTGTTGGGTCGTGGATGGTGTAGACGTAGTAGGTGATGGGGCCGGTTGTTGTTGGGCCGTTTGTTGAGAGATGGGTGAGAGAGGAGTTTGTTGCAGGGTCGGAGGTTATTGGGTTTGTTGTTGGGCCGAGTTTTGTTGGGTTGGTATTTGGGCTGAATGTAGTGGTGTAGTAAGAGGGGGGTCAGGTTGAGATTGAATAATGTGGCGGGTAATAGGTGAGATATTGGGTTCGAGGAAAGTATATGATGGTGGATGAGCATGTGTAACACTACCATAAAGAAACTGAAGTTCATCAAAGGTAACGTGACGGGAAAGTATAATTTTATTGGTGGAAAGGTCAAGGCATCTATACCCCCGATGATATGCAGGATACCCTAAAAAGATACAAGGAGTGGCCCGAGGTGTAAGCTTGTGTGGTGAATAAAGGTGTGGATAACAAAGATAACCAAAAATGCGTAGGCGAGAATAATCAGGTTGTTTGTTGAATAACTTAGTACATGGTATGTCATTTTGGATGGAAGATGAGGGAAGAATGTTTAGTAAATACGCAACCATATGTAGAGCCTTGACCCAAAATGATGGAGGAAGGTGGGCTTGAAAAAGAAGGGTGCGGATAACATTGTTAATGGTTCGGATCATCCATTCCGATTTCCCATTTTGTTGAGAGTTTTTGGGGCACAAGAACCGCATTTGAATGCCATTTTGGGAGAACAAATTTAGTAAGTTGTTGTTATCAAACTCACCCTCATGATCACATTGAAAAGCTGAAATGTCACTTTTAAATTGATTATTCACATATGACCAAAAATGTAAGAATTTTTTAAACATTTCAGATTTAGCGCGCAAAGGATAAATCCACAAATAATGCGAGTAATGATCAAGAAATAACACATAATACTTAAAACCACCATAACTAACAATAGGAGAAGTCTAAATGTCAGAATGAACAATCTCAAAAGAACGAGAAACAATAGAATTAGAACTAGAAAATGGAAGTCGTACATGTTTTCCAAGCTGGCATGCGTGACAAACATGTGGGGATTTATCTTTATTACAAGAAATAAATTGGCGAGAAACAAGAGAACGAAGCACCTCTTCCCCGGGATGCCCAAGGCGTTGATGCCACGTAGTGGTATTGACAGACAGCAAAGCATGAGGAGTAAGAGAAGGTTGGGTGACAGGATAGAGATCTCCTGAGCTATCACATCTGAGAAGGATATGACGGGTCAAGAAATCCTTCACTGATAAACCAAATGCATCGAATTCAACAGTACAATTGTTGTCTCTAGTGAATTGGCGAACATAAATAAGATTCTTTATTATGTTAGGGGTGACAAGAACATTATGTAAATTTAAAAGACGATTAAGGGTAGGTAAGATGCTATGACCGGTGTTGGTAACGGGTATGGATTTACCATCACCAACACAAACAAATGGATACAAATGTTTATTATAAATAGTATTTAAATTAGTGAATTGAGATGAGATGATGCACGTGTGTCCATATTCCATGTCAGATCCTGAAGATGCATGGTGCTAAAAGCGCTTGGGACAGACGAAGCCGCGCCTATAATACCCGCTGAAGACAACAAAATATGAGTCGAAAAAGCATACCGATGGACTGGTGTATTGGGATGGTGGGCCAGCTGGGCTTGCCGAGCCAATAAAATTGTATTAGCCATGAATTGTTTATGTAAATTCACTTTTAATATTACCCCCTGTTTGTTGTCGCCGCCGTTTGTTCCGTTGTGTATTGATTGGTAAAAAAATATTTGTCGATCGGTGGAATTAATTCCAATTACATGCACACTGAAGTCGTAGGATAACTTTGACTTTTATAGAATGTTGGTTTTATTTTAATTTGTTTGATGAAAAAGAGGAGAGGATATACTGGGAGGGAGACGGAAAGAGAAGACAAAAAGAAAAGTTAAGAAGGGATCGATTTAGCTCTTGATACCATATTGGAATAATTGATTTGCTTGCCTCCATTGATTAACACAGAGGATTACAATATATAATGTTTTAGGATTGTTCTAAAAGTGGGTTAGGCCCATAAGATAATAAAGCACGAATGACCATATCAAATAATACAATTAACAGAAAGATCACTTTTAAGTCCCTAAGCAAACCATACTCTTGGTATATTTATTCGAGTGTAAAATGAATTCCATGAGTTATAATCAACTTATGACCACCATCTAATTTGTACTACCTTTCATCATTACAATAACCTCATACACTATAGTCTGTTTAGCTGAATAGTCGATTATTGAACAATTGATTCTTGTGTATTGTCATTTTGATATCATGAGTCCTGATTGGATCAATGGTACATCTTGAATGGTCTGGTCTCAATATCCACTTACGAGCCATGCTCAAGTCTTTTGAATGGTTAGTTGGTTACATCAAGTTTTGACATGGTCAAGTATTTTGATGACCACCATTGTCTTGGCATATAGACGCTAAAAGTTAACTGACAAAGTACTCGGTAAGTCAATTTCTTTCTTGACAACATAATAACGAATTAATGTTTTTCATAATACGATTACATAATAGCGAAGCTGTTGTACATATGTTCGTATTCGTACCAATTTTTTACGTTGTGTACAGATCACATCCCATATAGTAGATACTAAGTTTCTTCTTATTTTCAATGCAATTTATCATCTAATCAATAATGGGTTAAACTCAACATTATTAGTGTATTATCTAATCAGTTTATGAGCTCGATCC
>BQNB010050211.1:0-41623 GCA_026074375.1 Tanacetum coccineum | reverse complement strand
TGAGAGTTTACAAGCGTTTGAACTTCTAAGGTTTATAAGATCTCAAGTGCAGAAGTAGAAGAAATGTTTGAAAGAATCATCAGCAAAGGAAGATGACTAGAAGATTTAATTTAGAAGAAATGTTGTTGAACCTTTTAATTTTGAAGAACCTTTTGACATGGACGCTAATGGAGCCGGTGGTGCTGGACCACCTCCCGCCGGAGGAGGTGGTTTACCAGTTCCCGACCTCCGAACTATGGAGGAGTTGTGCCAACTGTCTTTAGATGGTCGAGGTGGACCAATTGCTCCGATTGCAATTCAAGCAACGACTTTTAGACTTAAGAATGACATGATTCAACAAGTTTAAAATTCGTGTCCATTTCGCGGACCAGGTGATGATGCCAACAAGCATCTCAACAAATTTTTGCATGTCACCCAAAGCATGAAAGTAAATGGGGTCTCCGATTACGCCCTTCGTCTACATCTCTTCCCTTACTCCTTACAAGATCGTGCCGCCGAATGGTTTGATCATTTGCCAAGGAATTCTATCAACTCTTTAGACCAAATGGCAAAAATATTTCTCAGAAAATACTTCCCACCCTCTATGGTGACCAAGTTGAGAAATGGTATTACAAATTTCTGTCAAAGACCTGATGAGTCGTTGTTCAAAGCTTGGGAACGTTATAAGCTTTCAATTGATCGATGTCCTAACCACAAATGTTTCCCCGTGACTCAAATAGATTACTTCTATAACGGGTGTTAACTAGGCATGTGATCCATCAATGCAGCTGCTGGCGGGGACCTTTATGAAAAGGCGCCCGAAGAGTGTTATGATTCTCATCAAAAAATATGACAGGTCCCATCACAATGATTGCGGATACTTCCTGCTCAACGGAATGAGTCATCGAGTTTCTTTTAACAACTCTTTCTAATCCAGAATAGCATCCTTAAGCTTCAAATGGAAGATAATGAATAGGAATTAACAGAGTGCCTTCAACAAACCAACAAGTTAAATACCGTAACACCGAGTTTCGAGACTTGTGGTTGGTCTCATTCTTACACTGATGTCCAGCCACGTGTGGCCAAAATCAGAACGTATATGCTGTGGGAGCCTACAATCAAGGTGGTAATTCCTACCAACCTCAAGGTAACCGCAATTTGCTTAGCTATCACCAGGGTTTAATGTGAATCAAAATCAAAACCGAAGCAATCAAAACAACCAGGTTCAGCCTTATCAAAACTGGAATTCGGGAACCAAACCAAAATAACAATCAGGTAGAAATCAGTTTTCAGGGTGCTAATCATAATCAGAATCAGGTTCAAATATCAAGCCCCTAATACCCCAACTCCGGTGCCTTTACCGAAGAATTAACAAACTCATCAGGTTTAATGAAAAACAAGATCAATTCAATGCAATAAACTCAAATGAACAACTTGGCTACTTCGGAATCAAAGGTTTAAAAGTATGTAGGTAACTTTATCAAAATGAATACGCCTTCTACCTTCGGGTACGGGATCTCTCCGTGCCAACTCCGTTGATACCAAACAAGGTGAATTGAAAGCCTTTTACAATCGAAGTGGTTCTTGTTCTTGATGATCCTTCATTCCTATCCTCCTCCCATCATACAATCCGGAGGAGGGATAACATGTAAGAGGAGATTTTACAGACCAGGATAACTCGAGTTTACCATCAAGTCCCACCTCCTCCGTCTAACAGTTAAACCTCCAAAACAAAGAAAATTTGTGATTCATCAAAGGATCTCCGTCACCCGAATATCACTTATCCGCATCAAGCATGAATCAAGAAAATCAAAAGAAAAGATGAAGTCCAATACATAAGTTTTGGCAAATGTTTAAACAGTTAATATCAATATCACTCTTGCCGATGCTTTATTTTAAATTCCAAAATATCAAAAGATGTTAGAGTCTCCTTTCAATAAGGAGAAGCTTTTATAGAACTGGCAAAACACACTCTGTTAGTGAAAATTGCTCGCGGTTATCCTAAGAAGCTTCCGGAAAAGCTAGGTGTGTGGTTTTAATGAGCTCAAGTGCAAAGCCCTAGCCGATCTAGGTGCTAGCATCAACTTGATGCCACTCTCGGTGTGGAAAGAGTTAGGATTACCCAAGCTTATTTTCACCGGATGGACTCTTGACTAGATAATCGTGATATGTGCACTCCGAATGGATGAAAAGAGCCGTCTTTGTTCCAGTTGGAAAGTTCACATTCCCCACTGTTTTGTCATTGTTGATTATGAAAGCGATCCGCGTGTCCCCCTCATTTTGGGAAGACCATTCTTACGGACCGCTCGTGCTTTGATTGACGTTCATGGAGAAGAAATGATTCTCCGTGACGGTAATGAAAGACTAATCTTGAACATGAGAAATGACACTTCAAGCTATTCAAACGAACCTCATCAAGAATCAATCAACATGATTGATGTCTACAATGTTTCACATGAGGAAATTCGTGAAGATTTGTTTGCAACAAATCATCCAAGTGGCAATCCCACTTCTTCTCTCACTTCTCATACCAACTTAACTTCATCGGAAGTTGTCAATCAATCAAGTGGCAATCCCACTCCGATTTCTGAACCCGAGACCAAGTCTTCTTCTTCTACACTTATCTCCCCTCAAGAAAGTGAGTTAATTGGGAAGAAAGAATTTGAAGCTTATCTCGCAAGTGATTCATTTCCCCCAGGAAATAGTAATCCTTCATCTCTTCTCCCTCCTTTTCATAATTCTTTAAGTGGCAGTACCACCTCTTCTTCACCTAGTCTCCACATTTCTGAGACTAGCAACTATTCTCTTGAGGAGTTCGCCGATGAACTCGCTCATATCACATTTCCACCAGGAAATGATGATCTTCCCTTTGATGCCGAATCCGATCTTCTAGAATTAGAGTATTTTCTTAACCATGATCCTATCAAGGATATGGATTCTATTCTCGAAGATTCGGTTGATGAAAATTCTCTTGATGACAATCTTGATGATACCATCTCCGAGGAGTTCGCCGATGAACTCGCTCCTAGTGAATCATTTCCACCGGGAAATGATGATATGACTCCGGAAGACGTTATTAAAGAAGTGAAATGTTTGCTTACTCAATCTCCATTAGCAAACTATTCTCTCGATAACGATCTTATTAATACCATTCTCGAGATGTTCACCGATGAACATGCTCTCGATTACTCATCCCCACCATTATGGGATGATTATGATGATGACCTTTTTGTTTCAATGAGACCGTTAATGAATGACCTTATGATGATCCATTTGACTTCAAGGAAGAGAAAATCAAAGATTCTAAAATCTTGATTGATGAACTTGATCTTCCTGAATCAAATAATGTCCTTCCTTTTCCCGAGTGTGACTCGGTTTTCTATGAGGATTTTTCCGAGGTTGATGCTTTGTCTTCAACCAACAACGAGGACAAGGTATTTAATCCGGGTATACTCATTCATGAGAAACCTCTTTGAAGTCCCAACTTTGCAACACAGAACCGAATGTAAAGAAGTCATAAATGCTGCTTTAATTCTTGAGGATTTTAATCCTCCTCTTTATGAACTTCCGTTTCACAAAGAAGTTCGGGGCTGGAGCTTATACTTCGTTTCATCCGAGAATGAGGGACAAGTCTACAACCCTGGGGAATTTCTCACTTTAAAAGAGTTCATACTTTTTTCTCCCAAAATTTATCTCATCGGGGCACTAAAGCTTTCAAAAGTCACCAAAATTCTTGGAAAGCTCGATGGAGCCTTTTTCCTTGCTCTTACCATGAGGAATCCGAGTCTTGGAATGTTCCCTGTTCCACTTCTATCCCCTTGACAGCTTAAGTATGGGGATTAGGTCACGCTAAGTGGACCTAAAAAAACAAGCGCTTCGTGGGAGGCACCCCATGCTTATCCTAGTATTATCATCGTAGTAGTAGTAGTAGTAGTAGTAGTATTGTAGTAATGAATAAGTGTTTTTTGTTGTTGTGAAGAGGCTCGCTCTTTCCTTTTCCGTGTTTTGTGTTGTATTGTCCAGGATGTCCCAGATTTTTGAAGCCTCTTGTGCTCGCGGTTTTTGTCCTTCGATCACAAGAGCTTCAAATCCTCAGCTTCATTTAGGGAATCCGATTTCAAATTTTATTCGACTATGTTTATCTTTAAGCATACTTAATAAACGGCTTTAGGATTTACGTAGAGACCCTTCGTAAAACATTGAGGACAATGTTTAGTCTTAGTATGGGGGGATCTTCGATTTGATTATGCCTGTAGCCATTGTTTTCACGTAATCCCGTTTTTACCACCAACATACCAAAAAAATGAAAAAATTAAATTTTTTCAAAAATAAAATAAGTGTTTTGTCACAATTTTGACTTTCCTGGGTAGAATAAGAGTAAATTTTGACTCGATTCGAGATGTTGCAGCTCTAGGATTGTTCCTTAACTTTTTAGACTAAGCGTTCGCGAATATTCGCGAAGAACGAAAAATGATAGTGTTAAGTATGAGTTGGATGCTTAAACAGGATTATTTGGAAATCTTAGAGCTCATGTGTGTACTTGTCGCTTTTTCTCCCATAAGCTCTTAACCTGATTAATATACGTGCTATTCTTGGAGATTAAACTTAAATCAATAATTTTTATAGTATATAGCAAAAACTTTAGCCTTAGTTCAAATTTATACTTGAATTTTTCAAAAAGAAGTCTTGTCATATATACATATATATATAAAAATGATGATGAAAAAAATAAATAAACTGTGGGCTGATAAAAGTTTGCTGTATCTTGCCGGCTCACAACCGATGTTACAGCCTTCTAAAGAAAGCCTATAGAATAAAAATCTGAGACTGATAAAAGTTTGTTGCATCTTGCCGGCTCACAACCGATGTTGCAGCCTTCTAAAAAGTCGAAGGTTACAAATTGCATAAATGTTTAATATTAAGTGTGAATTAATAAATAAAAGATCTCTTTTTGTTAAATTCAAATATGCTTTTGACTTTATTTGGTATTCTATAAAACTTTATAAGCTATATTACAAGAAAACTGAGAGTTTTTGAATCTAAGGTCCTGTGTAGTCCCAGATACTTAGTCTCTGTGGTGGTGTCAAAAGCCTGGTCACTTTCCCGCTAAGGTATGGGATGTCCGAGACGAAAAGTCGTACATGAGGGATGATCTCGCTTCAAAATCATTTATTCTCGGGTGGAACGTGAAACATAGATTGTGCAAACGTTGATCCATGAGTTGAAATTAAAAAGCACATACATTAAGATATAATAATTGTCGGGAGTGAAAAGTTTACAAGTTGCAAATATGAGTAGTGTTAGCATCTATACTTGTACTTAGCGATGATTTCGTTTTAAGCTTGGTTTGGACAAGTGAAAAATTGGGGACGATGAATTTATCCTTTTTGGGGCATTCTCGAATCGAAATGCATCTTGTTTTCTATGATCCCTAAATGTTATAAAATAACGGAAAAGTCAAAAAAACCCAAAAAAAAAAAAATTTAGTTAGTTGCCTTCATATGAAAATACAACAATGAGGGGAAAAATGAAAAATACAAATATAATGTGTCTAGAATAAGAGGTATATATTAAAAAATGGTAAAGACGGGGGCTTTTCAAAACTTATGAGTCTTTAAATTCCTTGACAAACACTTAGCTACTTTTCGAGGTTATTAGTCAAGGGGGATCGAGATTCTTAGTTTTCAAAGTGCTTACTTCATAGCATTGCGTGAGGACGACATTGTCTTTAGTATGGGGATTTTGGTATTGCGTTTAATTTACACCATACCTTTCACCATTAAAATCGGACTTAAATGACCAAAACATACCAAAAATACATTGTATTTGTATGTTTTCACTTATTTTGTGCAGGAAACGGATATATCGACAAAAGACGAAAAACAAAGGCCCAAAACGAACAAAAACGAGCAGGAATGGAAAAGCATGGAAAAGACAAGTCAATTCAATAGTCAAAGTTTAACCCCGACAAAGTCAAAGCCTAAGTAGTAATCAGACAAAGAATATACAACTTTAGGGACCAATTTGACCAAAACTAAAGTTTGTATATCAATGATAAAGATACAGGACTGATGTAGTAAGATGCCTTATATAAACTTTAGGGGGCAATTTCTGCCAAACCCCTAAAAGTTATATAACACTACAAGGACATGCGTTTCTATGTACCATATACACGTTTAGGGGTTAAATGTTGCCAGTTGTCCAATACTTTTCACCACACCAATGGACTAAACCACTGTAATAAACACTTACAATGAGGACTAATACCTGCAAATCCCTTTAAACTTTATCCCCACAAGGACCTTTTATGTAATCACACCATATAAGTTGGAGGGGAATTCTTGCCTAATGTCCAAACTTCTCCCCTGCATAACAACACAAACAGACACATATCCCCTTTTCCCGCCATGACTTGTTTGTCACTATTCATCATCCCCCTCGACATTTCCTGTAACAAAAACCATAACTCCCACTTCACCTCACACCTACATGGCCTCATTGACAGCTTGGCAATCCTATGTGACACTATTGGCTTAAAACGATCAATGGTTTAGACTACTTTGCTTGGGCACAAAGACTAATCAAGGGCCATGATGATTTTGAGCTTCTCATCACTAAAGAAAACAAACAGTTTAAGATTTTACAAAGAAGCACAAGACACTTGGGGTTTTAGTATAAATAGAATGTAATAGCTTAAGATAAAAAGTGTGTCGAATTTCTTTTCAAGGCAAAAGCTTGTAATCAAATTTGTACCATTTTTAATACATTGTCTTTTTAATTTAATTGCAATTTAAATTCCTGTTTTTAAATTTCTTGTCATTTAAATTTTATGCAATTTTAAGCTTTCCTTAAACTTCTGTCATTTACTTTAAATTGTTTTTAAATACTGTGTTTTATAGCTATTTATAAGCTGAGAGACCTCAAAAGCTTAAACAACATTTTGAGACCTCAAAAGCTTAAACAACCTTTTGTCTCTATTTCCTGTCAAAAAAATCAAAAAACAAAAAAAAAAAAAAATCGAAAAAAAAATCTGTCAAAGAAGCTTGGAGCAAGGCAAAAAAGGATGGCCTTGGTTTAGAGCTTAAGGTAAGCACATAGGTTGGTTTTTAAGCTTTTTGAAGCTTATTATCATTGCAAAAAGCCAGGACCCTTGTAAGTTTCTCTTTTAAGTCTTGGCTTATTTTCACTGTAGCAATGCTTATGTAGTGCTTATTTCTGCTTATTTTGCTTATTTATATGTGTTTTATGCTTATTTGACTGTCTTTGTTACTTATTTGCCTTTATTTCAAGTTTTGTTTAAATCTGCCTAAATTGCCTCTTGAAACTGCTTACATCCATTTGCTTATTTCAGTGCTTATTGTGTGTTGCTTTTTTGTTAAGCTTTCTGCTTAACATTCGTTTATTCTCATCTGGTTTTTTAGTTTATTGGTTTTAAAATCTGTCCTTTTCAGTTTAAATATTTAACTATAGAAAAACTTGATGAGGTGTTTCGGCATAACACCCCAAAAAGGGTCAAAACAGTTAAAAACCCATTTGGGTTTCTTGCTATCTTGTGTCACTTTAACAAACCTCTTTTAGTATTTTTTTAACTGCTTTCAAAGATTTTTAAGGTTTAAAGTTTGATTTTGAGTCTTCTCTAAATGGACCTTTGAATCTGTGGTGACAGAAGTGATTCAAAGTGTCCATTTGATTTAGATTTTTAAACCTGCTCTTGAGTCTTGTTATGAGTCCTCTTTTATGTGTCAAATTCAGTAGATAAAATGTCCTTTTAGTTCACTTTGTTAGAGTCAAAATCTGTCACCCTTGTCAAGTAAATTTTTTTAGTTAAAACTGCCCCTTTTTAAATCCAATTATCAGCAGCTTTAAATTGTTTTTAGCTGTTAAAAACTTGAGCATAAGCTCATTTGTAGGTGGTCTCTATCTGTTTTTACTTGCTTTTTAATTTTAAGCTTATCTACTTGCTTATTTATAAGGCTGCAAAAGCCCATTTTTCTTGAATGGAAACCAAAAAGACTCCCCTGGTGCAAACAACACCTTTTCAAGCCTCTTTTTCTTGCTTATTTGTTTATAAAACCTTAGAATTTTTTTTGGCTTTTCTAGAAAGCCCATAAGCTCAGCTTCAAGCTTGTATAAGCCATTGGTCCCCTAGGCCCCTCTAGTAGCTTATTTTTAAGTTCAAAGAGCCCCATTTGACTGGTTTGTATGCAACTTAGGACCCTAGCTTATTCTGCTTATTCTGGCTTTTCTTTCTATTTCTTTGTGCTTATTTTAGGGTAGACTAGCTTTTTAGGTTTTAGTGTATCTCTCTCTTTGCTTATCTAGGACTTGTCTTAACTTATTTCTCATTTCCCTTGCTTAATTGTCCATTAAGTAGTCCATCAGTTAGCCACTTTCAGTCCTTAGTGTAGAAAATAGCTTATTTGCTTTCTTCCTGCTTATTGCTTTTTTTATTTGTTTTTAAGTGTGCTTAGGCTAGCTTATCTAGATAGTTAGCCATAGCTGTTTGTTGTTTTTGGAATTCCATTAGCTTTTTTGAGCTTTTTAGTCTGCCAACAGTTAGCTATTCTTAGTGTAGTAAAAAAAGCTAGTCTGCCATCTATTTGCTTATTTTTCAGTTCAAAAATTAGTTGCTTCTTTAAAGTTGTTTATTTTTCCATGCTTTTTAAGTTTAAAAAAAAAGTTTTATAAAAAAAGAAGAGAGGCCAGGGATTGAACCCGTGACCTCCCCCCTTTCCAACACACTCTCAACCCTTTAAGCCGAGAGGTTGGGCTTTTATTTTTAGAAAATCTGTCATAGTGTCAACTATTTTTAGGAATTTTTCTAGATTTTTAGCTTAAAGGTTAGTATTTTTATAATTTATTTTCTTTTAATTCATATTTTAATTATAATAAATTATTTAAACATCAGAAAAATATAAACTTTTTTAAAAAAAAATCTATTTTAATTTTTAGTATCATTGGAAAAAATAGTTTTCCTTTTGTAGGGGCGTTTTTGCAAATTTCAAATTTTTAAAGAACCAGGGTTGGTTTCGATCCGATTCTGTTTTCTCGTTTTTGAACTAAAATTTAACTCCGTTTTCGTTCTAATTTTCTTTAAACTTCCTTTTTTAGTTCAATTTAAGTCCATTAAAGTGAAAAAATCAATTTAGGGCTTAATTTGAGAAATTAGTTTTTTGTGTTATTTTTCAATTGTGTCGTTGTAGCTTCTCGTTTCGGGTTTTTTTTTTTTAGTATAATTTGTGTGATTTTCTCGTTTTAGTGTTAGTTTGCCTTATTTTTCTCGTAGCTTTAGAAAACAAATCCAAATCTTTTTCATTCAAACATCAAATATCAAACCAACTTTCGACTTTCCAATTCACTCCTCGTTGGGACTACGCCCCGGGAGGGAATAATCATCATCATATACTACTCTCGGTTTCATTGATTTTGTGGATTTTGATCCTTGTTATATATTTATAAGTATATTTATATTTATTTATATACTTTTTTTATATAAAACAGGGGTTGAATTTTCTTGAATCAAAACATTCTCTACCAAACACATCAAAATGACGTCACCACTTTCTTGTGGATAATGTCAGAATGGACATATTTCAATGAAATGTGCGTCTGTCTGACAACATCTCGCATTCTTACTAAACCCCTTAAACGTGAATCGTTTAACTATCTACGTCTTGGTTTAGGAATGATGGAACACATACCATAAACCTTATGTGTCTGCTTCTCCTTCTTCTAGTTTCGATTCTAGTCCGTGTTCCATTCCGTGTCGTGACAACTTGAATACTTCATCCGAAGTACTTTAAAGCATTTACTAATTCGCAACAAAATGCAAATTAAAATGTCATCTCTTTGTTAAATTTTCGTCAAAAAAAACTCAAGTCAAAACCTTTACTGATGGGCGGCTCCCTATAGGCGGTCCACTTATTATTTGGGACTGCAGGAGTTATAGGACCGCCCAATCAGCAGACCATAATATGGAAACACGTAAACAAAATTCTTTCAAAACACAAAACAAACACTCCTCTTATCGGCGGCCATTGACGAAAACATGACCAAAACTCAAATTCAACCATTAAAACATCAATTGAAAATCAAATCAACACTAATAATCAATCCTAACATCACAAAGATCATCAATTGTAAGTCATTTCATTCTATTTTCTTTAATTTAGTCTAGGGTCAGATGACCACCAAAATTTGAAATTGGGATTTTCGAGTAGTTTCTTTTTTAATTTTGTACAAATTAAGACAAACTAGGATCAAGTATAACTAATATGCTTCTGTAGATATAGAATTTGCATTACATTTGTGAAATTTGTTGAAAAAAAATTGATTTTGAACCAAAACCCCAATGTTTATTTTAAATCACTTCACGTTAGGAAACATAATAAATCTGTTGTTGTGCATTGTAAATCCATTCAAAAACGTTTTCAAACACATGCATAATGATCTCATGAACAAATTTCGAGATACATAATTCATATGTATTTTTTGACTTGTTTGGATGAGCAAAATCAAATTAAGGAGCGTTTGGGTTAACTCTTAGGATTTTATTTTTAGGTCGAGTTAATTGTTACTCCCACATTTGTTACATTCTAGGCACACACTAGAAGAATGTGCATAACCAACTACAAGTGAAACGGTAATAAAATGTGATTTCGCTTTTTGTTTTAGGAGAAATATGCCTCGTAAAGTATCGAAGATCAGTAAAAATACAAGAGAATACATACAATGATATCACATGAATACGTACTCTTTAAAAGAAAAATAAGAGACCTTGAAAGCGTTACATTTATTAAGTTCGGGTGGTTTTTGACAACTTTGCGGATCTAAACTATGTTCGGTCTTTTCTCTATTTTGTCGAATTCAAGTGTCTTCTTGAAATAAATGAACAAATTTGGGTCCTCGCTTCTTCTCGATTTTTATAGTCATTATTGAGTTAGATTCTGACGAAGGTAAAATGTTTGTCAAATTGTTATTCAAATCAATTCTCTTTTACTCTCTTGAAGAATTTGCTCAAATTCTTGATATACCTTGTGAAGGTGCGTGTGTCTTTACCGATAGATGGAGACTTGATGAGTTGGCATATGGTATCCCTTCGGATGGTCCATATCAAACCAACCTTCCTTCCATTGAAGGATTATCATTTCGTCTATCGAAGTAATCAAGATGGCGTCAAGTCCGTCGCATTCGGTCCATGAGGAAGAAATTTGATGTTCTTGAATAATAAGTTCTAATCTTGAAATGATGCAAACCCTAAAGCTTTAGAAGAAATTATCTAGGAAAATGTCTAATTTGTATGGGGGGGGGGGGGGTAATCGGGATCATGTTCCTGCATGTCTTTGTTATATGCTTTATTGTGTCGTACACTCTGAAAGATTCAACCTTGCCTATTTCATGACAAAACGAATGGAGTGGGTTACTAAACAAAAGAGGTTACTTTTACCCTATGGTATGTTATTAAACTTCGTTTGTTTAACATTCATCATTAGGGAAAATCCTAAATTAAGAAAATGGAGTCTTTATGTCTTGTTACGATCGTGTCATGAATCTCTTGCCGCTTAACTAGATCGAAAACCATCGAAGAGAATTCGTGGCATGAAAAAAGGTTTTGTCATTTCCACTTCTTCTTCTTCTGCTTCGATCAATTATCTCATCTCATCTCAACGATGGATGATGGCGCGCTATGGAAAAATGAGAAGGGACCTCGCGTGCAAGCACTCCTTCCCCCTTTCGTTATGTCAACTCTTTAACCAATCAAGTTCCTTAAGTCTTTCAAAACCCACCTAACATTGACCTTCACCTTGAACCATTTTACACCCGCCAAACCGAAATCATCAACAATCAAGTACAATTACCAGATGAGCAACGTGGTGGAGTAAGGTCAATAAAAAAAGTCTTAGAAGGTTGTGGAGAAACATGAAGAAGTAAGCAATAAGGGAATTTTTTGCTTTATGACATTCATATCTATATTATTATCTAATCTTTTATGTTTGGTGTTTTGTTTATTGCTTATGCTACTCATTAGTACCTTAGTACTTGCTATGGGCACTTAGTTGCCATGGATGATCTTTTGATTTTATCATCCTAAACCAATGCTTGCATGCACCTCGATAGACTCTTTGCTATATATATGATATTATGCATGCTTATCTTTTGATAAAATTTGCCTACATATGCTTCCCTCATAGAAACTTCCAATGTGGTGTGTGTGTGTGTGTTGTGAAGTTGGATAATAAGTATTGAGATCATGATAAATAAGTTTGACTAAAAAAAAGGGAAATTTAGAAATTTTTAAATACAACATATCAAGAAATTCTGGAAAAAGTTTCATGTCTCTAGAAAACGGCCCCCTAAACTTTAACTGGGCGGCCCTAATATATAGGGACCGCGGGAATTAAGGGGCCCCGCCATAAAGAGGTACAGATTTTCTTACTGTGACCCCCGGACATTTCTGTGCAAGTTGCACCACTATCCCATTAGGTAGCTATAATTTTTGCATTTTGACAAACACTTTTTGGAATCTAAAAACTTCAAATAACCATGCGCCTTATTCTTCCATCTATCTCATCACCTAAATCATGAAACTCTTCTATATCCCTCATCAACTCACATTTTCCTTGACATCATTCTACCATGAATTCCAAAAATGCTTCCTCATTAACCCTTCTAAGAAATTAAAATCACCATATCCTCCTAGGACAAACTAATTGTCAACATTTAGGTATTGAAGATATCACCACCACACCTTCTCTTACAACAACTTCTTCATCTCCAACTCCTCCAAATGCACCATCAAAAACCACATCACTAATCATCATCAAGTAAGAGAACACATCTTCTTCCTTTCACTTAAAACTATCAAATATCACCCCATTCTTCATAGAAACCAAATTTCTCCTCATTTGAACCTTTTTGCTTGACAACATTCTGAATGTTCCTCCTAGACCTCTAAATCCTAACCACTTCAAAGTTTTATCTTCCTTGGATATCACTCTTTCTATATGCTTTTTACTCCTCTTGATCACACTCATGACACTACATCACCACCATCACCACCATCACCACCACAACCTCAACCACCTATCATGGGCCATCCTCTTTTCTACAACTATCATGGGTCAACTTGCATATGTTGTTCTCACAACGAAACTTTTCTTCACCCTAAGAGATGAGATGAACATCATGTGTGTCATCTTTTGATATCTTCTCTACTACGCAATTACCTCACACTTTCTAACTCACCTTAAAAAATCTTCTAAATGTTTCATAAAACGTGTCACCCCAACCCTCTTTGCTTAAAAAGTCACTTCTTGAATCATGAATCATTTAAGAGTATGTAGTATTATTTTCTCTTTATCTTGTATTAGTCTAGTTTTATTTTCCATGAATGTTATTAGATTGATGTGTAGTGTATGAGTTTCTTGTTGCTTAATGAACTCTTGTTTTGGTTAAAATTGATACAATGTGTTAACTTGAAAGATATTTGTCTTGCACTTGTACTTCTAACCTTGTTTTGTAGCACACAATTTTCGTAAGATCGATCCCTTGGTGCCCCGAACAAGGGGGAGCACACATCAAGGGGGAGTCTTGATATCGTCATTTTCTTTCTTCCTTCGACAACTCGGCAATCATTCTTTTTGAATTCGACAAAAAGGGGAGAAATGGAAACATAACCTCATTTAATATTTGCATCTTTAATTTTATTTAAAATAATTTTATATTTTTTTATCATCAAAAGGGGGAGAATGGTTAATACAAATAATGTCTAAAGCGTTATTTATTATTTATTTTTCGACCTCTTAGACGTTTTGATAATACAAAATGTAAAAAACGTTTACAATAAAAAATTAAACGTTTACAAATTATCAAAGTAAAATTCAATTTCTAGATTATGATCACTTCAAGGTATGAACAAACAAAATAATTAAGCCTTGATTAGTGATCAAGAAATATTTTTCTGTTAAGCATACTTTTAAGTTCTACAAATATTTTCTTCAAAAATACATTTACAAAATATTTTCTAATATAAAAGAAGTTTTATTAAAAACTTAAAATTTGAAATTCAAATTTTCCCCTAAAATGGAAGGTTTCATAACAGATACAACCTTCATCACAAAAAGATAAAAAAGGGAGCGGAGTCTAGTGGCAGCCCCCTAATTATAGCTTGTCGGCCCTCCTTATATATAAGGGACCAGCCGGTGACGCCACCAGATGACCGTTTGGGATTCCCTACTATAATAGCTCCATTCCCTGAGAAAACATTACTTTGCATGGACATTTTATGTCTTTTCTTTCTCTCTCTAAAACGTTCTTCTCTCGACTAAAACTTTGATCACTAACATACTTAGATATTGTTTCAAGTGATCTAATCACTTGTTCTCCATCTCTTCCCTCTCATTCAAGAGCAAGAGAAGACACTTTTATTTATCAAGAAACTAAAAGTGTTAATTAGGTGATCTTCTCTTTATCTTTTAGTACCAAACCTCTTTTGTTATTTATCATCGTGGCATTTGTGTGATTCAGTATATTGTATAGATCTGATAGTGTAGATCTTTGTGAGTATTGTATTCTTGTCGCAAGTGGTTTAGATAGTTCTAGTCAAGAGTAGGACTTGACATTTAGCTTGTGTCAGAAAATAACGTAAGCGGGCATGTAAACAGTTTTCTCCACCTAAAAGGAGCTTGTTGAAGATTAGTGAAAATTTTGCGGTCGGATACTCGAAGAGTGGAGTAGGGCGAAGAGGTGCTCGTGAGCCGAACCACTATAAAATCTCGGTGTCTTGGTTTGTTGTTTATCTTTCTTTTCTCTTTACATTTATTATTGTTATTATTTAGTTTCATTTAGATAGTTATTGCTTGTCAAATTAAGGATTTGATTGAAATATACTCAGATCTATAAAAAAACCCCCTAAATTTTTTTTTTTTTTTTTAAAGTAAACTATTAAAAATTAAACACAAACGTGTAAATATCCACCCCCCCCCCTTGTAGTTTCCACAAATTGTATGTCGTTGATTAGTTTAAAAACTGTAAATATGGGTGGAAATAGAAAAGAATCTTGTAATCTTGAGGCCGAGCTTTTAAAATCACAAAATGCGTTTAATGATCGTTTGAAATGTCACTCACAACTTGAAAAACATTGTATTTCTCTTGAATGCTCAATACAACTCAATCAATAAATTTTTCAAAAAAGTGAATCTTGTGATAATCATAATGCTCTTAAAATTCCAGAATTTTTTGAAAAGAATGATTTGAGCTATCTTGAAATTCTAGAATTTTTTGAAAATAATAATTTGAAAGCTCAGCTACAAGACAAAGACACTACCATTTGTAAGTTGAAGGAAATTATAAAATCAATGAGAGAAAAGTCCAAGGAAGAGAATGTCAATTATGATTATTGTGAAATTGAGACCAAAAATAGTGTGGCAAAATTGCTTTCGAAAGACGAGCGTCTTTGTAAAGAAATTAATCATGTGAAACAGGTTTTTAAAGAGCAGTTTGATTCATTCAAAAAGACACGTGTTTGTACCAAAGAACAAAGTGGCTCTTTAATTGATAAACTGAACTTAAAATCTGCTAAAAAAGAAGATTTAAAAGCTCAAATTCAAGATAAGGTTTTTGTGATAACATCATTGAAAAACAATTTACGAAAATTAAAAGGAAAAGAAATTATTGATATTGCTGCACAAACACCATCTGCCTACACTATTGTTCCAGGAATGTTCAAGCTAGACTTAGAACCTTTGGCTCCTAGGTTATTGTAAAATAGGGAAGCTCACATAGATTACCTTAAGTACACTTAGGAATAAGCTAATATTCTTCGAGAAATAGTCAAACAAGCTAAAGCAAAAAAACCTTTAGATAAAAAGTTAGACTTTTCCTATAAGCATGCTCAACGAATTCGGGAGTTACTTGTATATGTTCAAGATACATGCCCTAATGCGATTAATATTAGTGCTAAAAAGGTTGTTGTCACACCCAAAAACAAGGTCAATAAAGTTAGGTTTGCTGAACCTCTCACATCCTCAAGCAACATTAAACAGGTAGAGTCATCTACAACATCAGATTCTAACACACCTATGTTGTCTCCTACAGGATTGAAGTGTTCTACTAGCAATTGCGGATCAAAGCCTACTGGCAATAAAAAGAATGATAGGATCTCGCGAACACCAAGTAAGAACATGAAGAATAAAGTAGAAGTCCAACCTAGGAAAGTTAATAAAAAGAATAGTGTTGTTGAACCTATTCGTGATGTTAATGTTAAGCATTCACTGTTAAATGCAAATTCTGAACCTATTTATGCTACGTGTAAGAAATCTATTTTTGATGGTGTTCATGATATGTGTCTTCTTGTTTTTGTGGAAAATGTGAATAGCCGTGCTAAATCTGCTAAGAAACATAAAAAACAAAATATTTGGAAACTTACGGGTAATGTATTCACTGAAGTAGGACTTAAGTGGAAACCAACAGGCAGAACTTTTACTATAGTTGGTAAATCGTGCCCTTTAACTAGGATCACTTCAACTAACGTAGTGCCTCCTAAGAAAACCACTTCCCACTCAATTGAAACATAAAAACCAAAGCTAAAAGTCTACAGCAGGAAACCCAAAAAATGTTTAAAATGTAGGTTCGAGTAAAAAGGCTAAGATTGTAGAATCTAAGAATGCTAACCACTTGGAACCCAATCATACTTGGGGATCCAATTCTACAGATATTCCATCATCTTCTTTTCTTGTCATGACAAATTATTCTTTGGTATCTGGACTTCGGATGTTTGAAACATATGACAGGGAATCGCTCTCAGCTCATAAACTTTGTTAGTAAATTTCTAGGTACAGTTAGATTCGGGAACGACAATATTGCAAGGATTATGGGGTATGGTGACTATCAGCTAGGAAATGTTACTATTTCAAGAGTATACTACGTCGAGGGGCTTGGACATAACTTGTTTTTTGTTGGTCAATTTTGCGACGCGGATCTTAAAGTCGCATTTTGGAAAAACACCTGCTTTATTCGTAATTTAGAAGGTGTTGATCTACTTTTCGGATCCCGTGACATAAATTTGTACACAATTTCTCTTGATGACATGCTTAAAACATCTTCGATTTGCCTTCTATCTAAAGCGTCAAAGACTAAGAGCTGGTTATGGCACCGTCGGTTATCACATCTTAACTTTGGTACTATTAATAAGCTAGCTAAAAATGGTCTTGCACGAGGTATTCCAAGACTTAAATTTCAGAAAGATCATTTGTGTTCTGCATGTGTGTTAGGAAAAAGCAAGAAATCCTCCCATCAACCCAAAGCTGAAGACAATAACCAGGAGAAACTATACCCTTTGCATATGGATTTGTGTGGCCCGATGCGTATGACGAGTATTAACGGGAAAAGGTATATCTTAGTGATTATTGACGATTACTCAAGATTTACTTGGGTTAGATTTTTAAGGACAAAATATGAAGCTCCTGAGGCTATCATTAAATGCATCAAAAATATTCAAGTTCGTTTAAATGCCACCGTCCGTAATGTTCGAACATATAATGGAACCGAATTTGTCAATTAGACACTTCATGAATTTTATGAAAATGTTGGCATCTCTCACCAAACATCTGTTGCTCGTACTCCTCAGCAGAACGGCGTTGTCAAAAGGCGAAACCGAACTCTTGTAGAAGCTACTCGTACAATGTTAATATTTTCTAAAGCTCCATTATTTTTATAGGCCGAAGCAATCAACACGGCATGTTACACCCAAAACTGTTCAATACTCCGCCGTCGAAAGAACAAAACTCTATATGAGCTGATGCAAGATAAGAAACCGGACTTATCATTCTTTTATGTCTTTGGTGCACTTTGTTATCCTACCAATGACAATGACGACCTAGGTAAATTAGATGCAAAAGCTGACATTGGTATTTTTGTTGGTTACGCGCCCGCAAAGAGAGCATTCAGAATCTACAACAAAAGAACCCAGAAAATTATTGAAACAGTTCATGTGACATTTGATGAGCTCATAATAATGGATTTTGAACAATTCAGTTCAGGACCCAGGCTTCATTCTATGACTCCTGCAACATCCAGTTCAGGACTCGTTCCAAACACTGTTTCTCAACAACCTTGTATTCCACCAAACAGATATGAGTGGGATTACTTGTTTCAACCTATTTTCGATGAATACTTCACTCCTTCAGCAATTGTTGTTCCTCCAATTCAAGAAGTTGCTGCTCCTAGAGCTGTGGATTTAGCCGATTCTCCTGTGTCAACTTCCATTGACCAGGATGCCCCATCATCAAGTAATCCATCAACAAAAGAACAAGAACACTCTCTAAACATTTCTCAAAGTTTTGAAGAATCACCAAAAACACTAATCTTTCGTGATGATCCACTTATGAATCTCCTCATAAAGTATCAACTCCTCAAGGATCATCATCGAATGTGAGACAAACCCACTCTCCATTTGAACACCTTGGTAAATGGACTAAGGATCATCCTATAGCAAACGTGATCGGCGATCCTTCTCGATTTGTTTCTAAGAGAAAGCAACTCCAAACTGACGCCATGTGGTGTTTCTTTGATGCCTTCCTAACTTTTGTAAAACCAAAGAACTTCAAACAAGCAATGACCGAACTGTCATGGATTGATGCAATGCAAGAAGAAATTCATGAATTTGAAAGGCATTGGTGCCGTGTCCAGATAAAGTGTTATTAATCAGACTTAAATGGATTTCTAAGGTCAAGACAGATGAATTTGGCGGAGTACTAAAGAACAAGGCGATATTAGTTGCTTAAGGATTTAGGCAAGAAGAGGGAATCGATTTCAAGGAATCATTTGCATCGGTTGCCAGAATAGAGGCCATCCGTATCTTCATAGCTAATGCTGCTCATAAGAATATGGCAATCTTCCAAATGGATGTCAAAACGGCTTTCTTGAATGGAGTGCTCAAAGAAGAGGTCTACGTTTCTCAACCAGAAGGATTTGTTGATCAGGACAACCCATTGCATGTGTACAAGTTGAAAAAGGCCCTCTACGGTCTTAAACAAGCATCACGTGCATGGTACGACATGTTGTCAATCTTCCTAATATCACAACATTTATCCAAAGGTGTAGTTGATCCAACACTCTTCACACGGCAAGCTGGGAACGACTTATTGCTGGTACAAATTTATATTGACGATATAATATTTGCAACCACTAATACTGCCATGTGTAATAAGTTTGATAAACAGATGACCACTAAGTTCAAGATGTCAATGATGGGGCAGATATCATTCTTTTTAGGATTACAAATTTCCCAAAGTCCCAAAGGCATCTTTATAAACCATTCTAAATATGCTTCTGAAATTGTTAAAAATATGGTATGCTAACTACTAATTATGTTGACACACCCTTGGTAGAAAAATGTAAACTGGATGAAGATCTACAGGGGAAACAAGTTGATGCTACACTTTACCATGGCATGATTGGATCCCTTATGTATCTTACATCCAGTAGACCTGACCTTATACATGTAGTCTGCTTATGTGCTCGGTATCAGACAAAGCCTACCGAAAATCACTTACAAGCGGTGAAACGGATCTTTCGATACCTTAAGGAACTATTAACATGGGTCTCTGGTACTCGAAGGATACCGATATGTCCGTAATAGCATATGCAAATTCAGACCACGCGGGGTGTCAGGACACTAGACGTAGTACATCGAGAAGCGCTCAGTTCTTAGGTGACAAACTTGTTAGCTGGTCTTCAAAGAAGAAAAAGTGCACTGCCATATCAAGTATAAAGGCTGAATATATTACCTTATCTGGGTGTTGTGCTCAAATCCTATGGATGCGTTCACAACTAACAGACTACGGCTTTCAATTCAATAAGATTCCTCTGTACTGCGATAACAAGAGTGCAATTGATTTATGCTACAACAATGTTTAACACTCACGACCAAAGCACATCGATGTTCGCTACCATTTCATAAAGGAGCAAGTGGAAAATGGAATTGTGGAGCTATACTTTGTCCGGACCGAATACCAACTGGCTAACATCTTCACCAAACCCTTGCCAAGAGAAAGATTTAACTTCTTGATCGAAAAGCTCGGTATGAGAAGCAGGTCTCTGGAAACATTGAAACGTCTGGCAGAGGAAACAGACGAGTGATGGTGGTAACTCATATCCTGTATTATATGTACATAAGAAACATAAAAACACAAAAAAAAAATCTTTTATATAAATTTTTCAAAAAAGAAAATTAAAATTAAAAAATCAGAAAAATATAAAAAATATGTATATCTGGCATGTATTCTGAAAATCGATAACATTTATGGTCTTAGAAATGTCATTTAACAATGACACGAGGCTGTAAATGAAGTTCGAGCAGAAGTTCAAAAGTTTTCAAAACATGTCAAAGTGGCTTGCTATTATTTCAGATAGCAACCCGGTCATCATCTTAAAGGCAACTATTTCAAAAAGAAAACTTGACCTCATAACGGGAATTTATTCTCGGGCATGGTCTACTTTATGACCATGCAAAGGCTTGTGTTTACTTTGCAACACAACCCGTGCTTCCTATATTCCATGAGTGTATGTGTTAGTGCGCTTATGTGTCAAAATAAGCGAAATCTTATTTATTGGGTGTTGAATTTCAAAAATAATATAATCATCTTCAGAAATTCATCAAAAAAAATCTTTTTTAAAGACATTTGACCACTCAAACAACGACTACAACTCTTTAAATAGAAAACCGGTCATTGTTTGAGGGGGAGAAAATGTCAAATATCTTCTTCAAAAAAGGTCAACTTGTGATAAAAGGAATCGATTTTAAACATGAAAGGGTGAATAATTAAAGGGGAGTTAATTAATTTTAACTCAATCAGGCTTAATTTGCTATGTGTTTAATTCTTTAAGGGTATTATGGTAAAATGTTAGACTTATTCTTGATTATTAACCTTCAGGGACTAGTTTTGCATTAGTGAAACTATAGTTAGCCTTAGGTTAAACACATTAGGAAAATAGAACTTTCATTAAACCTCAGGGGGGATTTTTGCCAAAACCCAAAAGAGTTAAAAACAAAAACACCCCCTTCCCTCCTTGTCTGTTACAAACATACGAACACACTCACAATCCATAAACCCTCCATTGTTGATTATCAAGACGTCAAGAAATCGTTCTATCTTCATTTTAATCTTAAGGTACACTCGTGTTAATGTTAAAATACCCGTATAGTCAGACCAAACCTTGGAATTTAGCTCAAAAAACCCTAAAAATGACCTAACTTGAGACACCTTAAAAAGTGGATGAAAAGTTAAATTGATTGGGGGTTTTGATCCTATAGGGTTCTAGATGTTGTGCCTAATACAGTTTTTAATGGGGTTAACTTATTCATATGTTATGATTGATTCTTGTTGACGAACATATTGAAAAATGGCAAGAACTGATAAAAGTTCATGGGTTTGGGTTTAGAAGAGTTATAATGATTGTTTGTATGCTTTTGTGTATTCCTAAACTTGCTTGTATGTTAAATCTTGAATATATTAGGATTTCGTGTGGATATAAGTCGAATAAGTCATAAGGCAAGTTTTTGGTGGTTAATTCGTATGCTAAAGATGTTAGAATGTTTCCTAGATGCTAAGAGATCATGTTAAGGAGGATAGTGTTGCTTGATAAGGTGTAAAATGTTAGGGCATAACTTGAACAGGCGAATTATACACTTATTAAAAGGTGAACTATACATATACATGTTACACGGGCAAACTATACCTAGTTTAACAGGCGAACAATACATTTTAATTAGCACAGGTGAATTATACATAAACACACAGGCGAACTATACACTTTTGAGTTGTGCAGGCGAGTTATACACATCTAAATAGGCGAAGTATACGTTCGTAGTTTATACAGGCAAACATACACTCGAAGGAAATACAGGCGAACTATACATGCATGTAACATAGGCGAATTATACATAGGTTCACAACACAGGTGAATTATACACTCTTATAGGCGATTTATACATGATTTTTTCTAGATGAATTAATTTTGTAATCTTGGTAATCTAATCTAAGTTTAATTAAGCCTTAACTTATCACTTAGTGATTAATTTAGGTCTAATTTCTCCATAGATATCTTTAGTGATTTCCTTGGTTGTTCACAAATTGCCTATAGCTAGTGTGGTGTTTGATTATGTGTTTCTCTTAGTTTCATGTGTGTTAATGTTGTGCCTAGTATTTGTGTGTGCATAACTCCTTATGTAAGTCAGTCTTGCATAGTCTTTCAGTGATATATATATATATATATGTGTGTGTGTGTGTGTGTGTGTGTGTGTGTGTGTGTGTGTGTTTGGATAAGAATTGTATGTGATCAATCTTAGTATAATCATGTCTTCCTTTACTACTCAACAAACCAAACTTGATCTGGAACCTGTCCCAAAGGAGAAAAGACTTGATATTAGGAAATGCAATGAAAGACTCAATCCTGGAAAGATTCAAAGAGAGCCCACATTTCAAGTTGTTCTAGATGCTCTGGCTCTCACTCCATGCTACTCTGCATTTCTCATTACTGCAGATGTTCCAGAAGTCTACATGCATCAGTTCTGGGATTCTGTTTACAAGCATGACACTTTCTATAGATTCAAGATAGATAAAAGGAAGAGATTCAAACTAACTTTGGAAGTTTTTAGAGATATCTTTAAGATTTGCCCTAGAGTTCAGGGTCAAGAGTTTGATGCACTTCCTACTGATGAAGAAATTGTGTCTTTCTTAAGAGATCTTGGTCACACTGGGGAAATCCATTCACTCAATGATGTTGTTGTTGATTAGATGCATCAACCCTGGAGAACTTTTGCTGCACTCATTAACAGAAGCTTATCTGGAAACACAACTGGTCTTGACAAGCTTCGTCTCTCCATAGCATAAATCCTTTGGGGTATGTACCATCAGAAGAATGTGGACTATGTTGAACTACTTTGGGAAGACTTCATCTACCAGATTGATAACAAAGCCTACAAAAATCAAGATAAGATGTACTACCCTCGATTCACCAAAGTTAGCATTCATTACTTTTTACTCAAGACAAGACACTCTCCTGGAGAAACAAGATCAGGATGCATACCTCCAAGGATGACTACTTGATAAACACCTTAAGATTTGTCTTTGCAAGATAAGAAACTCAAATCTATGGTGCTATACTTCCTGAATCATTGACTAGTCCAAAGATGAAGGAAACAAAAGCTTACAAGACTTACCTTGGCTTTGCTACAGGAGCTACACCTCTTAAGAAGGTGTGAAAGTTCAAGAAGTCAGCCTCTCTTAAACTCACTACTATCCCAGCTTCAACTGAAGAACCTATAGGAAAGTCAAAGATAGTAAAGAGACCTGCAAAGAAGTCTACTCAGGCTCTAGCAAAAGGTGTTGTTATTAGGGAAACTTCTGAGATACCAGTGTCTAAGAAGAAGGAAAAGGTGGATGTTGCTAGAGGAAAAGGGATTGAGCTGTTATCTGATGTGGCATTAACTGAAGAAGCTAAGTATGAAGAAGTTAGAAAGAATATCTTAAGGGACTTTCATAAGACTCATCCAAGTGGTTCTGGTATTGCTACCAAACCTACTCCAAGTGCTGTAATAATCAAACCTTCTATTACAAATAAAGGAACTGGTGTTAAACCAGGGGTTCCTGATGTGACGGAAAAAGAATCATCTAAAAGTGAAGCTGAGTCTAGGGGAAATGATGATGATGACAGATAAAATGATCAAGACTCCAGAAGTGAAGAAATTGATCAAGATAAAGACAGTGATGATGACAAATCCCAATCAGACAATAAAGATGAGTCAGATTTCGAGCATGAAACTGATGATAATGAATCTGGTTCCGAGTCTGATCAAGAAGAAGATGATGAAAAGATTGAAAATGATGAAGAAGAAGAGGAGGAGGAGATTTTTAAAACTCCATCTAACGATTCTGATGAGACGAAAATGAAACAAAGATTGCTGATAAAGCTGAAGGTGATGAGGATGAAGAGATGGACTATACTACAAGTCTACTATACGATGATGTGGATATAAGGATGAATGAACCAATTGATGCTGATAAAGGGTTTGTTCAAGAGGAGGGTTCCGATGCTACAATGACTAACGTTCAGCAAGGGAATGAAAATCCAGAGATATCTCAAGTCATAGAAGATGCTCACGTGACACTTTCTACTGTTCTACAGAAGGCTAAAATTCCATACTCTAGCTCTTCTCGTTCATCTGACTTGGCAGCTAAATTCTTAAACTTTTTAGATATTCCCACTATAGAAGCTGAAATTGTTTCTCCATTAGATGTTCCGGTTCATCATGAAGTACCAAGCCAGCAGATACCCACACTCCTCACAGTATCTGTCTTAGTTATATCTAAATCTTCACCAGTAATCTCCACCGTCATCCCACAATCATTACAATCATTCACTCCTCCACCACTATTGTCAACTCCCATACCACCACTAACAACTAAAGCTATAAATTCTCCATCTACACTTCCTGATTTCGCATCAGTCTTCCAATTCAACAACAGAGTCACAACATTGGAACAAGAAGTTGTTAAGCTCTGTTAGGAAAATATTGTAAACAGACTTAATACTGTTAGTATTAAAGTTAAGTCTGTTAGTAATAGTTAGTACTGATAGAAATAGTTAGTACTGTTAGTATATAAGTTAAGTCTGGTATATGCAAAAACAAATAAACACAAGTAAACAATTAAAGCAATTAAAGTTAAAGCACGAAAACGCTAACGGGATCCTAAACATGTGCTTTAAAAACGATTAAAACGAAAACTAAAATTATAAAATTTTAATCCTAGAAATGCAAATTTAATTTTAAAATGTCCTAAATGATTAAAAATAATTTTAGAAAAAAGAATTATATATTTTTTGACACTTATTTTAATAATTAGAATTAAAAACTGTTGTATATCTAAAAATATTATAAAAAATATTAAACTAATTTAGAAAAATCTGAAAAAATCAGGAAAAGTACTTTTAACTATTTTAAACCTAAGAAAAATAAGTTCAAACAGCTTATTGAAATAAGCTGTAAATAAGCTAAAAAGAGCTGAAAGGGTTAAACTACCAAAAAGGGTTAAAAGAAAAATGGCTTGAATGTATAAACGAAAAAGACCCCAGGGCAGTTGGTGAGTGTGTGGTGTGTTAAGGTGTTGGCTATGTGAAGGGGATGTCACAGGTTCGACCCCTGTGGCTTCCCTTTTTGAAAAACTTTTTTTTAATTTTCTTTTTAAAGGCTAAAATATAAGAAAAAATAACAAACTTTAAAAAATGAGCTTTTTACAAAACCTAAGAATAAGCTAGAAATAAGCACTTTGAAAATGACAGTTTTGGTTTTTAGGCTTTGACATAACTAGCTAAAACTATTTTGGCGTAAAGGACCAAAAGCAATAGAAACAAAAATAAGCTGAACACAAATAAGGACTAGCACCTAAGAAGCACTGTTATGGAACTAAAAATAAGCAAATAAGATGAGCTAGGAACAAACTTAAGTGACAGATTACTTAAAGAGGCTTTAAGGCTTTTTAATTAAACTGAAATTGCTTATAAGCTTGAATAAGCTCATACCTAAGCTAAATAAGCTAAAAGGACTATTAACCTAACCTAATAAGCAATCATAAATACTAATTAAGCAAATCCAGTAAGCAATAAGCTCAGAAATCAAAATTAACTTTATGACCAAAACTGTTAACCAATCAGCCTAATGGGGCACTTTTGAGCTAAAAATTAAGCTAGTTAAGCTATCATCTAAGGGTCCTAAAAGCAAAACAGTAATAAACTAGTTACTATAAAACTAAAGAAAAAGCCAAGTTGACACAATTTGAACAAAACTAAACTTAATCTAGAAAGAGGCTTTGAAAAGGTCAGGTATATACTTGGATTCAAATCCGTAATGTCTGACTTTTGGTTTTGAAAAACTGCTACTTTTAGCCTTAAAATTAAGCTAGAATAAATTGTTTAAAACCCTCAAAAAGCAAAAACAGATCAAGCTTATAGCACAATAAGTGATTCGTAGAAAATCAACACACGTAATAATAAAAAAGATATAATTAGATAGCAGTAGTAAACCAAATTACCCTTGAGACAAAGTAAAAACAGTCAAGAAAATCTTTCACAATAATATATAATATAATACGTATATTAACCGGGAAGTATGATTCCCAGGTCGTTATTCCCCAACGATTTGTGTCAAATTGAACCAACGTTTCTGTTGTCCAGGACAATGATTTGAATTGAGAAAACCAAAGATGATTTGCTTAATCTAGTCTACAATTAAAATAAGCAATAAGATAAACAATATACAAGCCACAAAAACAAATAACGGAGATTAAACTTTAACTAAATTGCAAAAACGGGAACGCCGAAATGCAATGAAAAACCCAAATGTATTCTCAACCATTTCACCTAAAATGAATTTTTCTTTTTAAATAGACTCTAATTTGACAAAAAAGTAAAATTAAAGAAAACAAGAAACAAAAACGATTATATGAAATGATGCTTGAAGACACGAAAAATGATAGAACGGAAATCAAATCCCGTACTTTAAAAATTAGAGAATTATATGCCTATTAGAAACCCCATATAAAACCAAACTAATTTTTCCTAGAAATTTTATGAAAACGAAAATTTTTCTAAAAAATATTAATAAAATCATATAAGATTATATTTCTATTTTTAAAAGCGTTTTTTAACAAAAATAAATGTTAAAAATTACAAAACTAATATATAAAAAATTTTAAAAAAATAACAAAAAAGAGCTGAACTAATACGGAACCAATGAAAAATAAAGCATGGGTCACAGCTTAATGACTAAGCCAACGAAATAAAGGTTAAACAGCTTATAAAGCTTAAATGGGAAAACTGTGTTATAGTGACGCGTAGATTTTGTTATCTTAGAATGAAAAAGACCACAGGGCGCGTTGGTAGTGAGGTGTGTGGTGTGTTGCTATAAAAGGGTTGAGGGTGTTGAGGTCGGGGGTTTGAGCCTTGCTCACCCCCGATTTCCACCTTCCCCCTTTTTTTGAAAACTTATAAAAACAAAGTTTTAGATAAGCTGAAAATAAGCACTTTTAATAAAAGAAACTTTTTATGAAAAGCCCTAAATAAGCTGTAAATTAGTTTAAAAGACAAGAAAATACAACTAAAACTAATCTTTTTGGTTTTTTCAAAATTTTAGAACTCAAAAGAACTGAAATAAGCTAAAACTCAAGAACAAAAAGCACTTTTATACTAAACCTAACCTAAAAGCAGTCCAAGTACTAGAAAGCAACAAATTAAGCCAGAAATAGCTTAAACAGATTACTACTACTTATATTTTTGGCATTTTCAAATTTTAAGGACTCAAAAGCTAACAATAAGCTACACTGATGAAACTTTAAGCTATTGATAAACTAATACTAACTTAATAAGCTAAACTTGAAAGAAATAAGCAAAAAGTAACAAGCCATTAAGCTAGAATTAAAATAAGCTTCGTTATGAACGCTTTACAAACCACAACATCTTTAAGCGCTCTTTTGGACAAGTTAAAATTAAGCTAGCACGGAGAGCGCGTGGGTAATGAAAGAAATAAGAGTAGAATATTTCTGAAAGCGTGATTAAAAGACTATATATAAAAGCATTTTGAAAGGAATTATTAAAACAAAAGCTATTAAAGAGCAATTGTAATAACATGACAGAAAACTCAGAAGGTAACTACTCTAGTTTTTGAAAAAGGAAGAAAAGTAAAGTTTGAGCTTAAAACAAATGATCTAAAGGAGCTTTTTCCCGAAAAACAACTTTAAAACCACATTAACCACTACCCTAGAACTAATTGTAAGAGGTGCGTAATTCAAATCCTAAAATATAGAATTAACTACTGAATTTTGAGCTAGAAACAAAGGAGTTTTGAACCTTAAAAAAACTGCTGATGCAGTGGACATTAAAATGACCAAAACGTAAGAACCTATAAATGCACACCTTATGCAGATTACTTCTACTCTAAGTAAAAGCCTAACATAAATGTAAAATTTAATAAAGCAAAAGCTAGATCTGAACAAAACTCATTATGCAAAAAGAAATTGACAGATTTGAACCTAAGAACAACTAACTTATGAAAACTTGATTTACCTTAATCTAACTTTTGAAACTAGCTTAAACAAACTTAAATAGGAGATTAAAACCAACAACTAAAAACCAAAGGCCTCTAGCAGTACTAACCAGTTAGTACTGCTATGCCAAACACCCCTTTAAAAATTAGAATACTCATGTTTGCTTATGAAAAACAGATAACATAATCAACTTAACAAATACCAGATGATAAACCTACTAAAATCAACCTTAATTGACAATTTTCAATAAAGTCTAATAAGCCAGATTCATTAAGCTAATAACTATGCTAATATTTATTGGTTTTTACAGACTTTTAGGACAAATTATGAAAAAACTAAGATCTATGCTATAAAAGCTAAAAACAGATAGTCAAACAAGATTAATAAGCATAATGAAACAAAATTAAGCACAAATAAGCTAGAGTTAAGCAGAAAATAAGCAAATGCAACTTTATTAAACTAAGATACTTGCGAATTTAAAGAAAACTTACAGAAGACCTTACTAAACAAAGGCAATAAGCTCAAGGAGCTATATTCTTTCTACAGCTCTCTATCTTATACACATGAGAAGCAGTAAAGTCTTATGAACTCATCCATGGTAAGTTCATCATCCAAAGCACAAATCCAATAGGCAAAGGTAAGTAACTGATTTTATAGTTTAAGCAAGAATTACCTATGCATATATAGCTTAATTTGAGCTTAGAGACTCAAAGAGCTTAAGATGAGCAGTGAGGAGCTTTATGTAACATTAAAGCTTATTAAACACAGTTTTTAAGTGAATTTAAGAACAAAACAATACGAATTCTATTAATAAAAAAGTTGAGTACAATTCTGAAAAGGAAATTACATTTAAGCAAACATTAACGAAAACATTTTAAAATGGAAATTGTGTCAACCGAATTCGCAGGTCCGAATTTGCAACCTACCAGACCCAACCAAGTCAACTCGGTATTTACCGAGTTGACTCGGGTCAACTCAAGTGAGTCAAGGAGTCAAACATAAACAGAAATGAAAATAAGAAAGACATACCACGATTAAACTACAACAACTAATAACATTAACCTCAACAAAAGTAAATCTAGTCTACTAAACCCATCGTCACAAACTGCCAACCTCACACAACAAATCCAATCACTACCTAATCCCATCGTCACATTTCAAACCCATCTTCTTCAATCAACCACAACAAGACTCGAACTTGAAATGAAAAAAAAACCATGATCTCAGATTCTTAAGTCGTGTGTTTTAATTAATTGTAAGACCTTAGAATGATCCAAACACGACAGAAACATCATCATTGATCTATGTGAAGCTTAAGCTCTCTTTAATTTTCGAATATAAAAGAATAGTTTATAACACTTGGGTTATAACTTTTCTTTGTTTTGATTTGGAAAACAAGAAAACGAATCATACTAATCTCACCTACCCGAGACCATATTTCAGATCTTAAAGTCGAATTATCTTGAGTTCTTCATGATTGATGTCTTCGTTTGTAAAGAAACACCAAGAAAGAATTAATCTTTCAGTTGATTCGTGGTATTGAGATTGGAAATACAATAAGCTAATTAATTATCTTCATAAAAGATTGGTGTGTGATTCGATGATTGTTACTAAAGAGAAACGAATTTCTTGTGTGGCTACTAGATTAAAGGGTGGTTGTTAAAATTCTAATCTTGTGGTGGTACAAGGATCGATGATATGGGATGTTTAAAAGTGAGATTTATACTTGGAGTCATAAGGGTGTGATGACTGCGTTTTTTTTTAGATTAGGGTTGTGTATTGTGAAGAGAAATATTAGGGTAGTGGAGATTTATGTATCCCTAATATTTAGGGGTAATTGTGGTTTGGACCGGGTAATAGTATCCAAATTGTTGTTGGGTTGAGCCGTGTGTTTCTCAAATGGCATATGGTTAAAATCTTAAGGAGTATTTACTTTGACTCAAGTTGGGTCGTTTGTGGTGATAATTGTTGGACCATGTATCACATAAATGAAAAGTATAACTGTAGTGGACGAGTAAAGATGGTTTTGGGCTTGATCATTGGTTCATCCGATTTTTATTAAGGCATTGTATTGATAAAGTTGTTGGGCCAGGTCTTATGACAAATCAAAAGGGTGGGCCGAATGTTTTTCAAGTATTGTTGGACTAAGTTCTGATTTGATTGGCTGAGTTCGTGATGCACCCGGAAACAATAATTTGAGTGTTAATTGTTTCATATTAAAACTAAATTTGGCTAAATGACTCACTTGGGATGATTTTTTGCCATATTTAGTTGTTAATAAATACATTTGAGATTAAATGCTTATCGGTTGCATTCGAGGTTTTAAATGACAAAGTGACAAAGCGACGAGATCGGGATCAATTTGGATAAAGAATCATGAAACTTAAAGGCTAGATTTGGAATTAATTTTTTTGTGTGACTATGTTAGGAAAATATTGTAAACAGACTTAATACTGTTAGTATTAAAGTTAAGTCTGTTAGTTATAGTTAGTACTGATAGCTGAATAGTTAGTACTGTTAGTATAGAAGTTAAGTCTGGTAGAGCAAGTTAAGTCTGCCAGCATTAACTTAAGTCTGGCAGTATTAAAGTTAATACTGCTTGGTCAGACAGTTAAGTCTGTTGTAATATTAGTAATAGTTATCAACTTAGCGTTGATTTAGGAAGAGATAAGTATTATCTCTTAACGCGTTTAGGGTTCCTTAAGCCTATAAAAGGAACATAGAGTATGTAAACAGATCAGTTGATGAGTATTCCAATCAAATAGTAATAGTAATAGCATTTTAGTATTCGTTCTTGTGTTCATCTTGGTATAGATATTGATATTCCGCGTCAATATTTATATTCACAGTCATTGTCTCTCATAGTATCTTTGGATTTATTCAAAGGACTATAAGTCATTCAAGGCTCATTCAGATCCTGTTTATAAGGACCTACAAGTGGTATCAGAGCCACTAAAGGGACTTTGCACAAGATTGAACATAGATCAAAACCTTTTATTCCACCAAATCAAATAATCATGTCTCAACCTGCAAACGATAATTTTTCTCTTCATGATGATGAGGAACTTTCTCTTCATGATGATGCATCTTTGGATGGATCTGTACCAGCATCCAACAAAGGAGATGCTCCTGCTAAACCACCACAAATAATCACCACAAATACACTTTCAAACATTAAACTGCCCGTCCTCCAAAAAGATGATTATGATACGTGGGCGATGGAGATGGAACATTATCTTGAGTATATAGATAATGAGGTCTGGAAAGTGATTCAGAATGGGAACTCAAAGAAGCGAGTCACCAAAGGTAAGGATGGTGTATACAGGGTTCTTCCTCCAACCACACAGGAAGAAGAGTTTGCTGATGAGAAAAAAAGGAAAGCTAGAACATTACTGCTAATGGCTGTTCCAAAAGATCATCTTAGACGTTTTCATGGCATGGATGATGCCAAAGAGATCTGGGCAGCCATCAAGACACGGTTTGGTGGTAATGCAAACTCGAAGAAAATGCAAAAAGCTGTTTTGAAACAACAGTTTGAGGCATTTACTATCTCGGCTAAGGAAAGCTTAGAGAAAGGGTATGATAGGTTCCAAAAACTCCTATCACAACTGGATGCCCTTGGTGCTGGTGTGTCAGATGAAGACGCAAATCACAAGTTTTTGAGGTCTCTTCCTCCTGCGTGGGACAGTCTAGCCATGACAATGAGAACAAAGAAGAATATTGACACACTGTCAATAGATGATTTATATAATAATCTGAGTGTCTTTGAACAAGACATCCAAAAGACATCATCTTCTACACTTACAGCTGATAATGTGGCTTTTCTATCTCAAGCCAAAGCCTCTTCCAGCAAGCATAAGCCAAGCCAAAGCTCAGGAAGTTATAGTTCTTATGCCACTTCCTCTTCCAAAGCAACAAAAACTGCTACTCCTGGTCTTGCTGATGAAGTTATCCATTCTTTTCTAGCCACAAATGCTGATGATGTGGATTTGATACATGAAGACCTAGATCAAATTGATGATCTGGATTTGGAAGAAATGGATATAAATTGGCAGATTGCTATGACTGCACTCGGTTGTCAATTTAGGCTCTTAAAAGTATTTATATGATTCTAAAAGGAGTGTTTGGGATAACTCCTAGCTTTTTCTAAAATGCATTTTTGTAAATGCTTCGGTAACTAATATTAGTAGAAATAATGATTATAATGTGTGATATGGCTACTTGTTTCCCTTGTTTACATCTTGCATTTTTGTTTGCTTGTTTTTGGAACATGAGTTCTTGTTTGTCGTGCTATTTGTTGATTTCATGTTTTCGCTCAATGAAGCTTTTGCTAGGCCTCGTGTTCCTCATATAGCCATACATATCTTTCTTTGTATTTGGTATTTCAACTTCTTGTATAATCTCAATATCTTAATAAAACCTTTGGAATAAGAACTAAGTATGCTAGATAAGTGTTTTGACAAATATTGGCATAAAATTTATGCACATAAAAGTGGGATTGGAAACTTGAATGTTTCATCCGAAATACTCAATTAAATATGAAGTGTAATGATGTCTTGTTGTAGTTTTAAAAGTATTTTTTAAAGCTGGTCAAAGTAATAAGTTATTGTTTTTGTTAAAACGAGTCAAAACTAGTTGTTGATTCTTCAAAAGGATACACTTGTTTATTAGCAAAAGCCTCATCTAATGAAGCTAAATTGTGGCACAGGAGGTTAGGTCACCTCAATTTCAAAAACTTAAATAAACTTGTAAAGGATAATCTAGTTAGAGGGTTACCTTCCAAGAGTTTCAAAAATGACCACACTTGTGTTGCTTGTCAGAAGGGAAAGCAACACAAGGCCTCCTGTAAGGCCAAGATTGATAGATATGTGACCCACCCATTACATACCTTGCATATGGATTTATTTGGACCAACTTCTGTGAGGAGTATCAACCATGCAAGTTACTGTCTAGTGATTACTGATGACTGTTCAAGGTTTTGTTGGGTTTTCTTTCTAGCCAAAAAGGATGAGACAAGTGGCATCCTTAAGACTTTTATAAGACAGATAGAAAACCAACTTAATCAAAAAGTAAAAATCATTAGATCAGATAATGGGACAGAATTTAAAAACAGGGTTATGCTTGAGTTCTGTGGGGAAAAGGGTATAAAACAGGAGTTTAGTAATGCAAGAACTCCTCAGCAAAATGGGGTTGCTGAGAGAATGAATAGGACCCTAATAGAGGCTGCTAGGACTATGCTAGCTGACTCACACTTACCTACCACTTTTTGGGCAGAAGCAGTTAATACTGCTTGCTATACCTTCAACAGGGTAAGGGTGACCAAGCCTCAGAACAAAACTCCTTATGAGCTTTTGTTTGGCCACAAACCAATCCTTAGCTACATAAGACCATTTGGGTGCCATGTTACCATTCTCAATACTCTTAGCCCACTAGGAAAGTTTGATGAGAAATCTGATGAGGGTTTTCTTGTTGGTTACTCTGTGAACAGTAAAGCCTTTAGGGTTTATAATTTAGTAACCAAAAGAGTTGAAGTAAACCTTCATGTCAACTTTCTTGAGGAAAAACCCAATGTACAGGGAATAGGGCATAGGTGGATGTTTGACTTAGATTATCTTACAGACTCTATGAACTATATACCTGTTTCTGTGCACAATCAAGCTAACCCTGCAGGTTCAAAGGAGGTCATTGATATTGATGTGCAGACTGAGGAAGCTGCAGAACTGATGGTGATTACTTCTACATCTCTAACTGAAGCAACTAGAAAAGCAGCTGTTTCTGAAGAGATTGCTACAAAGAAGACTCACTCCCCAAAGCAGCCATCTTCTACACCAATATCCAAATCTGCTGATGACATTATGATCTTTAGAAAAGAGCTGGATGCTCTTGCTTTGAAGCACTTAGGACCAGTATCTGCAACAGAACCTACCAGTACTAATCCAGTTAATACTGGTAGTATTAATCTTAATACTGCTTTTGAGAAGGCACCAAGACCTTTATTGCCTTCCATGTTGCTTGTTGCTACTAACCCTATTGCAGGACAAGAACATGCTGCTCAAGATTAATCCCAACCATTACCAACATCTCTACCTATTCCATCACCAACACCAACACCTATCCCAACATCTACCTCTCCACCTCCAATTATTCCATCACCAATACCACCACCTATTCCTACACCTACATCACCACCACCACCACCACCTGAGACTGAACCTCCAATAGATGAGCACATCTATGAGGAGCAATCTCATGTCCACCATCACTTTTCACCATCACAAGCATAGGCTCCAAGTCACATGCCTACAGATGATTTGCTTCAAACAGTTCCCAAGTTGATTTCAAGAATAGATAGCCTGGAATTGGATCTTAAACAAACCAAGCTAACCATGGGAAATGCAATAGTGAAGCTAGTCAAGAAGGTGAAGAAGTTGGAAGGGTTTCTAAAGAGGAGGAATTTAGTTTTGACAGATTCAGAGGATGAAGAACCTGAGGTTCAAGGGAGGAAAAGTCAAGCTGACCCTCAAGATTCTTCAAAACAAGGACTGGTTACACCTCCTACAACAAAGGCACATGCTTCAGGGGAGGAACAAGAGGAAGAAATAAGCCCAAACACTCTTGAAGCAGCCAAAACTCTCTCAAAGGTTGCCTCTTTAAAGTCAAGGTCAATTGACAAAGGAAGGAGGTACAAGAGAAGAAAAGAGTCTACAGGCAAGAAAGTAGTCTCAAGCTTGGACTTTCAAGAAGATAATACTGGTGCTGAAAAGATTAATACTGCTGGTGAGGTTAATGCTGCTAGTATTGAAGTTAATACTGCTAGTAAAGTTAATACTGGTAGTATTGAACTTAATACTGTTATTGAGCAAGATAGTACTGCTGGTGAAAATAAAGGACAAAGAGAAGGGAAAGCTCCTATGCTCAGTGAAGAAACTCCAAAGAAGACAAAGGAACAGATCTTACAAGAAGAAGCTAGCCTTGCAGAAGCAATAAGATTGGATTCCTTACAAAGAGAAGAGGAGGCTGAGCAAATACATTTGGATGCTCTTCTAGCACAAAGGATTGCAGAAGAAGAAGAGTTGACTGAGCAACAGAAGAAAAGAAAAGCTCAAGTACAATTTGAGGCTCAACACTATACAAATGAAGATTGGGACTTGATTAGAGCAAAACTTGAAGCCAATGCAGAGTTATCAAAGAGCATGCTTGGAAGTGAACTTCAAGGAGAAGACTTTGCTAAGAAAATGGTGGACCTTGTGAATCAAAGAAAGAAGTTCTTTGCTGAAGAAAGAGCCAAAGCTAAAAGGAACAAGCCCATGACCCAATCACAGCTAAAAACTTACATGATGAACTACTTAAAGAATCAAGGGTCATGGAAGTTAAATCAGCTGAGGAAGTTGAGCTTTGAAGAAGTCAAAGAAGAGTTTGACAAGCTTATAAAACAGATTGACTCTTTTGCTCCAATAAGTTTTGAAGCCACTAAAGATAGCTTGAAAAGATTTGGTGAAGAGCTTCAAACAAAGACTCCAAAGAGACTGAAAGAAGACAAAGATGATGAAGCAAAAGATGATGAACCAACAAAGAAGCTTACAAAGAGAAGAAAACAAATAGCCAGAAAAGGTATGCACACAAGTATGGATGAGAATGTTTCTGATGATTCAGATAAGGTTGATGAGCAAGAAGAGACTAACACAGGTACTGAAACTCCTTTGAATCCTGTTCCTGTAGCCATGAAAACACCTAGTGTAGCTACTTATAAGATTATCAAACAAGGAGAAAAAGGAGTATACCAAATTGTTAGAGAAGATGGAACAGATATAGTATACATTAATTTTGGAGCTATGTTAAAATCTATATCTAGGGATGACCTTATTGAGTTGTACAGGATAGTTATGAATAGATATGGGTTGGATGGGCCCGAGGATAAGTTAGAGAAGGGTTTCTGGAAATGTTTAAGAATTATGTTTGAAGAACCTCTAAGCACAGATTCTATATGGAGTGAGATAGTACAACAAAAGATTGTAAGTTGGAGATACTATGATACTAGTAGGGTACATTGTTTGAACTTAGAATCTATGGATGTTTATTTGTTGTTGATAGAAAATATCCACTTTCTACTGAGGTATGTAAAACAATGTTGAAAATGAAGCTTTTAAGATGGAAAGATGAATGAAGATGCTCATAGATTGTTGAAAAATGATGAGAAACAAGCTAGGCATTTGAAGTAATGAAATGTGTAGGGTTGAAAGCCTAGGATAGAAAAGGTTTGGAAGGAAGCGATTAACACTTGGTGAAGGTGCTGATATTGCATAACACAACAAATGGTTATCAGTTCAACCCATGTCTAACATATAAGGACTGCTAGTCCAAGAGCAACGGCTATTGGTTATAGACTTCTCAAAATCCGTTCTTGTTGTCAACTTGCAAATAAGTTGTATGGTCTTCAAATAACCAATCTGTCTAAGTGATAGAGTTGCTAGCCCAAAGTTTATGGCTTGTGGTTTAAAGGCTTGTGGAAATAAACCATAATAGTACATAAGACTTTATGGCTTATTGTAAAGGACTTGCAAATCCTTTTTAGATATGGTTGACAATTTACCAAAAATTATATGGTTTTCATGCACCATAGTATTTATACTGAAGCTGGCTACTCCAGAGCTAACGGGGTATCTGGTAAAGAGGTTATCATGTATCCGTTTCTATAGCTGATGATTTATCAAAATCATATGGTTATCCATGTACAATGTCTTACAATCCTAAACACTTGACTAGTCCATAGCAAACGGCTCTTGGTAAAGACACAACAAATCCGTTTTGTCTGATCAGTTTGCAAAAACAATATTTTTATTGCAGTCAAAATTGAGAGTGCTATGAAGACTTGTTGCTGATGTCAAGATTTAAGAGTTCAAGATTGATTTTTTTGACAGACAGAAATTCAAGACAATCACTAAAGCCCAAAGTGAGCCAAAGATACAAGGAAACTTGAAGTTATGGAATGAAGATAAGTTTTTGGGGAGGCTTGTTTGGAAAATTGTAAACAGGATTAATACTGTTAGTATTAATGTTAAGTCTGTTTAGTTATAGTTTAGTTACTGATAGATGAATTTGTTAGTAATGTTAGTTTAGAAGCGGCGCCAAAAATGATGCGGTTGTCGTAAGGGACTTCTACAAGAAGTTTTACAACTCCCTAGGCAGTGTACCTAACCGTTGTAGTGTAGTATAGGCAAGGCTCGGGGGTTGTTATCGTTCTCTAGGGGAATAGCACTGTGAAGGCCGGATCGAATGTTCACTAAGGTCTAAGGGTTGAAGGAAGATTCTTTTTGTGTTTTTATATTTAATGAAAGCAAGTAAATTCTGGTTTTAGAGAGGTTTTGGTTTTAAGCTAATTAATTACTAATAAACTAAATAACAATTATACAATGAAGCGTATTCACCTGGGATGCACTACTCCTTGCTAGCTATCCAATTCTACCTATTGCTTTGTCACACTTGAGATGTAATGTGTAAGTATTTCCTAATTCATGAACGGATTACACGAACCCGCCGTCTATGTAATATTCCGTTAGGGCAATGCACAAGTAAGGTAGTATGAAGACTATTACAAGGCCCCTAAGAGTATATTACATGCAATTGAAATATCTTAAGAGGGATCAACCATATAAGGGGTAAGGTAGTATGAAGACTGTTACCCATGGTATCCTTTCTACACAATTACGTTTCCCTAGACATATCAACAGCGATACAGACAAAAGTTGGTTTTCTAGAGCCTAATGCACACATCCATTAACAAGAAGCAATAGGAAACAAGAATTATAAACTATAATCAATTAGACTCATTAAATCTGTCACAAACAACAAGATCTAATCAATTAATGTCAAGGTTCATGCATTTCCAAATAAATACTAGATGAATTAGCCAAGCATACTCAAGCAAAAGAAATCATAATCAACAAAAGGAATTGAAGACATGAATTAAGATAGTATGATAATGAAACCATTACAAGATGTTTATAGATTGAATTAGGTCTTCTAAGTTGCTAGAAAAACACCTACCCAAACCCTAGAATCGGACTTAGGGTTGGGCTCTTGATAAAAACAAAGTTATGAGGCTGTATTTATAGGCAAACCCCTAACCGACCTTCACGACGGCGTCACCACGACATGTTTCGCGTAGTTGTAGATTTTCATGTTTTGAACGTGTGGGCTGTTGAATCGTCGAAATCCAAATTCCTATGTAGGAGTTATGATCAAAACAATATCTAGTACTTCACACGCGTGTTAAATGGTATTCTTAATCTCGTGACACCGAATCTTCTAGAGTTCCTTTAGGTCGTCCATGTTCTGACGGTGTCACCAATGTACCGATGTCGTCGCTTCGTACATCATGACGACATTGCTTTATGCTTGCAACACCGTCTCCACGCTCTGTAAGCATAATCTTCAAGAGATTTTGGTGTAGGTCCGTAGTCTTGTCCGTTTCTTCTCCAAATGAGCCCAAGTCACGTGTATTTCCTCCAAATTCCTTTCAAATGCTAAATACCTATGAAGATTAATACATATTTTGAGCATAAATCCTGATTGAAGTGGTTAAATAGCCCTGAAAAGTGTATAAAAATGACACATGATCAAATACCTCCCACACAAACATGGGATTTGCTTCCTGAAAATGGGCTTTTTCTACCTAGACAATAGCAATATGAGTTCATTTAATCTACTCTTTAAAAGTATTTTAACAACACAACCTCTAGAGACCTCGTAATTAAAAAGCCCGGAAAGCATACATTATCACCATTCACAATAAGTGTTTGGGATTCTCTCTTTTTCCTCGGAAATGTATAATAAATTAATAAAAAGCGGATAATATAAAATAAAACCATAAAATAAAAAAAAAAAATAACTGATAACCCCCCATGCGACGGATATAAAATATATATAATAAATAAAAAAAATAGAAATAAAAACATAATAAACATCAACAATAAAATAAATAAGATAAAAAAATAAATATAAACCAAAACCTCGCCAACTTGAACGGTATACTAACAAAAATAAAAGAAAAAATAAGAAATAAAAACACCTAGAAAAAAACGCGCGTATCGAGGAATAATAGTAAAAAATAAAAGACAAAACAATAACATAGAATAAAACGGGGGAAACGGAAAATCAACACCATTACCTATCATAGCATTTAAATTACGAAGGTTTGGTAAAGATCAAACCTTCAACAGCTGGGCGCAAGCAGTTATTCATTACTATCTATGAGTCTTTTTAAAAAAAGGGTTGTGGGGTGTAAGGTGTAAGCCAACATATAATGGAAACGAAAACGAATGGTGATACATTTGGGTGGCTTGGGTGAATTTGAAAGTGGAAGGGTTAGATATATAATGGTATGCGGGCCGACTAATAGAACGCTGGTATAGGTTGCCTAAGTCCAATGACGTCGAGTGAAGATAATACAAAGTTCTACACACTCTAGGTCTACATAATGCTCTTTCTTTTGCGATTAGGAGATATAGGGGGTGCGATAGTAGGGGGAGAGTAGTGAGAGACGTATTCTTCGGTATTCGGGTAGGCGGTGGCAGAGTATATATGTATATATATCTACTCTCTGGGAGAGTGTGCGGAGGGTGACATCTAAAGTATATAAATATATATATCGATATGAGCATGAGTCGATCGTGTAGGATAGAGTATGACTACTCATTGATTATGGTTGCTAAGCCAAGACTCGGATGAAGATATACAAACTCTACACAACTCTACATCAATCTCTTTCTTTTTCTTTTCTCATTTATTTTTTGAATAACATAATATATCACATGGGGTTTATAATACGTACCCTTATACTTGAGTTTTTACATGCTCGATATTTACAATTTAACTAATGACCCGAATTGAGGTGGATCAAAATAACATGGAGATCATCTAACAAATATATGAGGGTATTGACTTAACTTTTCTTCCCTATTCTTCCACAGAATAAATACTACCATGAATCCCAATCGTCCCAAAACTGTATTTACAAGGATAAGGACTTAGCAACCGTGTACTCAATAATTAACTTGGGTTAAAACACAATAATGTACTAAAAGCGAGTACATCTAAGGTAGGCTACGGGTTTTTGGGTGTAACGATTGGTTTAAGGGTGACAATGCTCTGCATTAATGATTCGGAGTCCACCAGAAAATTATAAGAACCGTGAAAAAGGATAGGCTCGAAGGGTTGTACTAGGGGTATCCTGCACTAATAGTGTGTTCATGGCAAGGGTGTGGGATAGTTATATGATCGATGTTACCATCATAACAATTACAGGTTTAAAACATGGGTTAATCCTAGTGCCTCTTATCAAGCAAATCCTAATACTTACTATGCGGCCTTGAAATGCATCACAATAATAAGTTCTAGGATTTAATATGCTAACAGTACACTCATATGAATTTCACTAACATCAGACATTCCAGAAAAGGCAACAAGGTAATGCATACATGGCCGTAACGACGGAATAGACAAGCACGCGAACTGGTAAAGATAAAATCATCTTGGGTTAGCAATGATGGGTACCCGAATTCCTAAAGATCTAATGGAGAACCTTACATTTTTGGGGTGGAATTATGAGGGTTATTGTGCTAGTCATATAAATTCCTATCCATGAGACGCTATTAATACTTGGTTTTCGTCGGTGTGTGTCATAAAAAAAATTAAATTTGGGTAAAAATCACCTTTTATGTTATGTTTCGATATATTACCCATCATTTTAAGGACAAAGCAAATGGCAAATAAAAGAATAGTTTCTAAGGCTTATTTCCCCCTACACTTAAGTTGAACATTGTCCCTAATGTTCTATAGAAGTACCCGTAAAAACGAATTAAAAGGAAAAGAAAACAAGAAAAAGAAACTAGTACTCCTCTGGTTTGCTCAATAATGGAGAAGAAACATGCGATAGATGGTTATATCATCCTCCAAGAATCGTCTAATGAAAACATCGTAAGATCTTCCAAGCTTCTTCTTGTCAAATATAACCTGTAAATCAAAGGCAAAGACAACTACACCAAGTGTAAAATCCACGGGTGAATGATAAATACAACCTCATTAACTAGGTTTAGACTCTATGAATGCAATAAAGATAGGATGAGAGAATTGTTTTACTCATGGTTTTGCAGGTTTATAAAAGAATTACAACTTGTGACGCCGTCTCCACACTCTGTGAAAACTTATTTTTTCGTTTTTGATGAAAAATTTCCTGCACTCATTCTTATAAGTTATTTTCCTGTATAAAATGCTGCATAACAACCTAAGAATTAACAATTCAATCATATGACTTGTTGGGAATTAGAGACTTCTATGACTTAATGCTGTTGGTTCAAGTTTGTGCTGCTGTTGAAGATTAGAGAAAACAATCTAAGTCATTAGTATTGTTAGTTTAATAGTTAGTGTTGCCAGTACAAAGTGTTAGTACTGTCAGTTTATTAGTGCTGTTAGTTATAATAGTTAGTACTGTTAGTTATATAGTTAGTACTGCTAAAGTGATATGCATGAGATATATTAGGAATAGA
>BQNB010050210.1:0-41624 GCA_026074375.1 Tanacetum coccineum | reverse complement strand
TCAAATCATGTCATATTTCATGTATAATTTTAAGCGATAAACGACATTGTCATTGAGTAGTCTTATCCACTTTAGTAAAAAGCAATTGATTTGTCAAATCATGTCATATTTTGTGTAAAATTTTAAGTGATAACTAACATTGTCATTGAGCAGTCTTATCCACTTTAGTAAAAAGCAATTGATTTGACTTGGCCATGTAAATATAGACTATCATTGTTTATGCATTTGATTTAGAAAATAGTAGATGTAAATTGTAACACCCCCAAAATATGTGTAGATCCCAATGATAAATATTTTAGCCTATTAGTAGGGTGGTAGATGACTTGTATAAATACAACTCAGTCTACAAGAAAGGCTCTGAAATGATCATTAGTGTCTAAGCGGAATATAAACACAAGTGCTAAGAAGAACAATAATTATAAGGACTAAGATCGTTTCTAATAATTAGATTTCACTAACTATATGAAATGTGTTCTGAAGGTGTACATTTCACTATGCCATAGGGTCCTTTTATACTTGTAGGAAACCCTAATAGCTTAATACATAAACGCGTATAAAAGATATAAACGCGTATAAAAGATATGTTTATCACTTCCTAATATAACTCATGCATATCCTAACTAACTATTATATTTGTACTACCCGCACTAACTATAACATTACCAGAAGTAACCATTATTGTACTACCAGTACTAATGACAATATTACTCTACCAGGAGTAACTAATATGCAACCAGTAGTAATGACTATATCTACCAGTAGTAACTATGAATACAATATTCCTAACATCACCCTCTTGATAATATAGTTGGTAATCCTTCTCATCCGGTATCCACAAGAAAACAGTTAACTTCCGATGCTCTATGGTGTTGTTACCATACTGAACTGTCAAAAGTCAAACCAACGAATTTCAAAATGGCCGTGATAGAAGACTGCTGGTTTCAAGCCATGCAAGATGAAATTCATGAATTTGATCAACTTGAAGTATGGGAATTAGTACCTCGCCCAGTCTATGTAATGGTTATCGCTCTCAAGTGGATCTATAAGGTAAAGCTTGATGAGTATGGTGATGTACTGAAAAATAAAGCTCGGTTAGTTGCAAAAGGATATCGTCAAGAGGAGGGTATCGATTTTGAAGAATCATTTGCTCCTGTTGCTCGAATAGAGGCTATTAGAATCTTCATAGCAAATGCAGCAAGTAAAAACATGGTCATCTACCAGATGGATGTCAAGACTGCATTTTTGAATGGAGATCTGCAAGAAGAAGTATTCGTCAGCCAACCGGAAGGATCCTGAACATCCTAATCATGTCTATCGTCTGAAGAAAGCTCTTTACGGGTTAAAACAGGCTCCAAGGGCGTGGTATGACACTTTATCAAAGTTCCTCATAGCAACAAAATTCTTCAAAGGGGCTGTGGATCCGACGTTATTCACTCGCAAAACAGGCAAACATATTCTCCTCGTTCAAATCTACATAGATGATATAATATTTGCCTCAACTGATCCTACTGCTTGTACCATTTTTTCAAAAGAGATGAACTCAAAATTTCAGATGTCAATGATGGGACAAATGTCGTTTTTCTTAGGCTTACAGGTTTCTCAAAGTCCCAGAGGCATCTTTATTAATCAAGCGAAATATGCTCTCGAAATCTTAAAGAAATATGGAATGGATCTTACAGACCCTGTCGATACACCAATGGTGGATCGATTGAAACTGGATGAGGGTCTCAAAGGGATTCCAGTTAACCAGACTCGATTCAGAGAAATGGTTGGCCCTAATGTACCTGACTGCCAGTAGGCTAGACCTTGTATTTGTTGTGTGCATGTGTGCTAGATATCAGGCTAAGCCTACTAAAAAGCACCTAGAAGCAATCAAACGGGTCTTTCGGTACCTCAGAGAAACTATTCACATGGGTCTTTGGTATCCGAAGGACAACGCTATGGCTAACAGCTTATGCAGATGCTGATCATGCGAGATGTCAAGACACAAGAAGTACTTCGGGAAGTGCTCAGCATTGCCATATCGACAACAGAGGCGGAATACATTGTAATGTCTGGTTGTTGTGTTCAAATCCTATGGATGTGATCTCAGCTAAAAGACTATGGATTTGAATTCAATAAAATTCTTCTGTACTGTGATAACAAAAGTGCCATTGCTCTTTGCTGTAATAATGTCCAACACTCACGATCAAAGCACATCGACATTCGTCACCATTTCATTCGAGATCAAGTGGAAAATATAGTGGTTGAACTCTACTTCGTGGAAACGAACTATTAACTTGCGGATATACTTACAAAAGTATTACCAAGAGAACGGTTCGAATTTCTTCTACCAAGACTTGGGATAAAGAGTATGACCCCTGAAACTCTCAAACGTCTTCAAGAAGGAGAGGATGAGTAAATGATTGTCTTCATGTATCCTTTGTACATACTTTTAATTAAAAAAAGTAAAAATAATTTTTTTTGGCTTAGTAAATATTTTAAGTCATTTGGAATTACAAAATGGCTTGCAGTTATTTCAGACTACAACCCGCTTCTCATAATAAGGAACGCATGTCGTCATATTGACTGTTGTTCCTGACAACGGGTAATTTAACTTGCCCGGGCATGGATTACTTTATATCCATGCAAAAGATGAATAAGTGTACGTATCAGTGCATTTATTTACGAACACAAGAGAAATCTTGTTTAATTGGTGTTGTGGAAAAGAATCAAATGTCATCAGTTTTTAAAAGGTTTTTCTATCACTCAAACAATGTCTACAGCTCTTTAATTAGAACACGAGATATTATTTGAGGGGGAGAAAATATAAAAATTCTTTCAAAAAGTAATCTAGGATGAAAAAGAAATTTTTTATCATTAACGGTTCATCATTTAAAGGGGAGTGTCTTAATTAATTTTAAGTCATTAGGAATTTAGTTGTTATTGGTATTAACTTTTAGGGGCTTAATGGCAAAATTAGGACTTAAGATCTAGCTATACACTTGTAGGGGCTTATTTTGTCATTTCTATAACTTAATTAGCATTAGGTATAAGTGTTTAAAGGAAATAGAAAAGATATTAAAGCATAAGGACTAGTCTTGCCATTTTTGGAAATTGACCCTCTTACACATTTCGGTCAAAATGGTCACACACACACACACACTTTAATATTTCTTTCTCTCAAACACACACACACGCCTACACATTTCGCTCGCATCTTCAATTCGAATTTTTCAAACTCGTTTCAAGATAAAAGGTACACTCCTACACATTTAACATCCATTTCTTATCTCGTTGATAAAAGGAATTAGATTAAAACGCGTTTTTGAACTCGTAATCAATCAAAATCGAATTAGGGTTCGAATAATTAAAGTTGCGTTTTTCTTGAAATTGAATGAGGGGTTTTGATCGCAAGGGTGCGATTAAGGGTTGTTTGAAACAGTTTTTCATTTCGTTAACTTATTAATGAGATATGATGATTTTTAGAAAACAAATGAATCAAAACATGCTCTTAATGGTTAATTAATTGAGGGGTTTTGATGTCTAGGGTGCGATTAAGAAGTGGTTGAAACAGTTTTTGTTATCTCGATCATATAAGTGTTATAGGAAGATTCTTTATGATGAATGAAGCGAAATATGTTGGTGTTTGTAAATGGTTTTGTGCTAAGTGGTTAGAGATCTCATCAGATTCACTCTTATGCCTTTAAGAGTCTCCTAGTTGCCTTAGATCATAGATTGTGTGCTTTTCCCTTAGATTGATTGCATATGATGGTTTTTCGAGCATTTTTGTCACATAAATCTTTGTGGTTATGGATTCTGAGAGGCTTAGAAGTGTATTGAGATGCTTGCTTGAATGATTCATAGGGATTTTGGTGAGTAAGCGAAACATGTTCTGATGAATGAATGAAGCGGAACATGTATGACATGTTTCAAGCGTCACATAAATCTTTGTGTACTTTTGGTGAGCAAGCGAAACATGTTCTGATGAATGAAGCGGAACATGTATGACATGTTTCAAGCGGAACATGTATGACATGTTTCAAGCGAAACATGTATGTCATGTTTCAAGCGAAACATGTATGTCATGTTTCAAGCGAAACATGTATGTCATGTTTCAAGCGAAACATGTATGTCATGTTTCAAGCGAAACATGTATACATGTTCCAAGCGAAACATGAAAAACTTGTTTATGTTGGAGCGAAATATGTAGGAGCGAAACATGACAGGTACACTTCAAGCGAAATATGTCAATAATACAAAAAGAAACTCTGCCCAAATTTTCTAAAGTTTGTGTAATCTTTTGCTTATTGTCATATTTTCTCAAGTGTCATGTTTAAATGTGTGTTATTTGCCCTCTATGAGAATAGGAGTCTTAATCTTGAAACTGAATCGGTCTTGTTAACTTCACAGTTAACATTGACTCATTGTTCTTAGATGACCCATTCTAAGAGTGTTATATCATTGTCACGTCTGCATGAAAGCTTATAATTGCATGTTTCTAAAATCAATCAGCTCATCAAGGATATCCAATGATAATCAGTAGAATATATATGTTGTATATGAACTGTATTGGTTGTTTCTTAAGCAGAATCATGAATCCTCAAGAGACAGAACAAGTCATTGCTCGTGATGAACTATGGGTTCCTACTGCTGAAAGAGTCAACATAAGCACAACAAATGTTAGACTGGAAACCACAGTAAAGCAGAAAGAAGAAACCTTTCAAGTTGTTATTGATGTGATCAAGAATTCTACATGCATCAAGGCATTCACCATTTCTGCGGATGTCCCTGAAATTCTCATGCAACAGTTTTGGTACACCATTACTAAGATCAAAGGCTCTGAGTCTTATGAGTTTCTTCTAGCCGACAAAAGGTGTGTGATAGATGCTGAAGTCTTTAGGAAGATACTTGATATCTGTCCAAGAAAAGAAGGTGAAGACTTTACTGAAGTACAAAATGATGAAGACACTCTCACATTCCTCGTTGATCTTGGATACTCAGGTCCACTTCACAAATATACAAATATGTTTGTGGACCACATGCATCAGCCTTGGAGGACTCTGGCAGCCTGCATCAACAAGTGTCTATCTGGAAAGACAGCTAGCAATGACAAGTTGAGGAAGTCAAGAATTGATATTCTGTGGGGCATGTTTTATAGAGAGAATGTTGATTATCCATCTTTGATTTGGGAAGACATTGCTTACCAAATTGATCATAGACGGGAGAAAAAGTCAAGACGTGAAAATATGCCATATCCTCGATTCACAAAGGTTATCATTGATTACTTCCTCTCCAAGCACAAATCTCTCAAGAAGCTCAAGTTTCAACACTTTCACACAATCAAGGATGACGGTGTTGTGAGTCGACTCAAATTTGTCAGAATGGGTGAAGATGTTCAGCAATATGGTCTCGCCATTCCTGCTACTATGCTTAATAACGAGATTATTCAATCAGAATCATACAAGATGTTCATCCTGTATTCTACTGGTCAAATACCTCTAAAGAAGAGCAGAGGGAAAGGTTCACAAGGGAAGAAGACTGCAGATACCACTGAAGAATCTGTTGATGTGTCTGATGAGTCTGAACCAGAACCTCTTATCAGAAGGAAAACCTCTAGCAGAAGAGTTAAGAAGAAAGCCACCATATCAGTTGATGACAACATCGTTCCTGAACCAGACATAGCTTTGGGATTAGGAAAATCTATCAGCTTAACTGAAGTTGAAGAAGAAGCAGCAGCAAGACAATTTCATGCCACTCATGTAAGAATTGTCTCAGAATCGGTTCCCGAGCCTGCAAGAACCATAAGACAGTTCAGCATTGCTTTCAGAGATACCTCTGGTGTGTCAAAGAAGAGGACTTCTGGTACGTCCCAAAAGCTCAAGGGCATTCAATCTCTTACTCCAGCTAAACAAAAAGCCGCTGACGTAATGAAAGCTCTCAAGGATAGCAGGAGAATGTTAGGGAGACAGACTGGTACTGGTGGCTCAGATGAAGGAACTGGTGAGATACCAGGGGTTCCTGATGAGTCAATTTTTGTTGATGCTGAGGATGACAATAGTACAGGATTAACGTGCGCAAAAATGCCGACATTGAGATGAAGGATGCTGAAAAGACTGCGGATATTACCAAAGAGACTACTGAGCAACCATTGACACTGTCAAGCTTTCTGTGGCCTTATATTATGGTTAATCAATTTCTCAATCTATCTCTAACGGAAGAGATTTTTGAGCAACCTCCCCCGCAAAAAAAACTTCTGCAACAAACACACCAAACCCAACAACCATTCCACACACACCAATCAACACCGAAAGTCCAGCAATCACCCCCCCCCCCCCCCCCCCCCCCACCCCACCCCCCCCCCCCCCCAACCCCCCCCCCCCCCCCCCCCCCCCCCCCCCCCCCCACACCGTATCCCGAAATCACTCCATTCATCGTCCTTTAGCTAAGAGTTGCGAAATTAGAACAAGATATGTCTGAAGTAAAGAAGATTGATCACTCTACTGCTGTTTTGGCTTCTATTCAATCCCATGTTCCTCCAGTTGTTGATAAGTATGTAGGAACAAAACTTGATGATGCTCTCCTTAAGGCTCTTGAAAGACACACTGCAGATTTAGTTGAAAAATACTCTGTGCTGCCTACTCCAGAGTCAAGCAAGAAGCAAGAATCTGAAAAGAGTCCAGAAGAGATTATCAGAATCAAAAGGGAACAAGAAGAGAAGAAACAAGAGCCAACGTATACCATCAAGTCGACTGATAAAGCTGCACTTGAAGAATTTGATTTAAAGAGTGCTCTCTTCAAATTCATGCATAAGAACAAATCTGCCAACAGAAATCCTGCCAACTACAGATTATATCATGCTCTCATGGAAGCATTGATAGAGGATGAAAATGCCATGGACAAGGAAGTTGCAGACACGGTTAAAGACCATAAAAGAAAGCATGATGATGATGATGATGAAGGCCCTCCAGCTGGATCAAACCAGGGTAAGTCAACAAAGAGGAGAAGAACAAGAGAGTCTGAGTCTGCTAAGAAGCCATCCACCACCAAAGAATCCTCCAAGGATAAAGATCCAAAGGTGGGTTCTAAAACTGGTAAGTCTGCACCAGCAAAGGTTCCAGTTGAAGAGCCTACTGATGAGGTGATTATGGATGAACAACCTACTGAGGACATTCCAATTTCTGATGAAGGGCATGTCTCAGATCCGGAGGACACCGATAACGCTCATATGCCAAAGGTACCGGATACAACGACATGGTTCAGACCAATACCTGAAGAAAAAAGACCTGCTTCACCTGAACCAGAATGGGTCATTCCTCCAATTGACCTGCCTGAAGCTGTTAATAATTGGGCAAATGCATTTGCCAAAGCATATCAAGATCCAGATGAAAACAAGCTTCATAACAAGATTGATGATATAGGCTCATTCATCAGATGGTATTGTAGAAGGATTGGAAAAGAAGAGCTCAGCAAAGCCAATCTTGAAGGTCCAACATTCATGATGGTGAAAGGTTTTCATGAGAACAACATTTCTCTTCAGTTTCAAATGGAAGAATGTCATAAGCTTCTCAAAAATCAGATTGATTTGGTTAATCTTGAGGGTCATCGGATTGTTCTTGATATTAGCAATCCGTTGCCCTTAGGAGGACCTCCAGGTCAGGTGACTATTCAACCACAATTCTTTTTCAACAAAGATCTGGAGTATCTTCTAACAGGAGACAAAGAACGAAACAGAGCATTATCAATATCCAAGCTTAAGGCCACTTTTTATCAAGACTTTGGACTTGAAGAATTAGTTCCATCATTGTGGATTGAAAGTGAGCGAGAATATGACATCAGTGTAGCTTATGGTATCACACACTGGTGGTTTAATAGAAAGCAATTCTACATCAACAAACACAGTGAGCCCTCAGATCGTGATGCAGTCAGATCCCATATGCAAATTCTCAGTGTTATCAATATCAAGACTTATGAAAGATACGGATACAACTACTTGAGAGAGATAGTTCTACGCCGAGCTAACTGCAACGAGTACAAGATCTCAGAAAAGGATTTCAAAAGTCTTCATCCCAATGACTTTGAAGACTTGAACATCCTTCATATTCAAGGCAAGCTCGACCACCTACCAAAGCAGGACAAGGTTAATTTGCACAACGCGGTCAGTTTATGGACCAGAAACATTGTGCGGTCGAGGGAGCGCGAATGTATTAAAGTCTATTGGGACTAATTAGCCCTATCCGGGTGACAGTAGCGACTCATACCCTAGGGTGCCCGATAAATGGTTTACTACCCATGTCGAACTTAGAAAGGTAGTCTTGGCAGATTCCTCGGGGGCTTGTTTCCAACCAGCATGTACTGTATAAACGTAATTTAGCTCGGTGTCATGTGCTTAGCGCAACGTATATACCTTTTTTATGTGAGTTGTATTTGGTTATAACTGTCGCAGAAGTGTTTGAAATCTTGTGTCCAATGTAATATCGTTTGAAACTAACCTATGAATTCACTCAACTTTATGTTGACCGTTTTATAGCATGTTTTTCTAGGTGATTAGCATGGATGCTGTTGATTGTCTATGTGAAAGTCTATTTTTCTGGACCGGTTTACAAAGATTATCTATGTCTGTAAATTCCGTTGGTTGAACTTATTTAAGCTTCGATTTTAACTTTGAATCTTTTAAATTTAATCGATGTACCAAATCTTATTATTATTATTCTTCAATCTATGCCAAACGGTGTTTATTTTCAAAACGACATTAGAAGGTCGTTCTTTCTGCTTTGTACTGAGTGGATCAATCAAGTCACTCCTCCGGACACGTGTTCGTCTTGGCAACGTCTGGGGGTGTGACAATTTGGTATCAAGAGCCAAGGTTATAGAGAACCAGGTAGTATAAACTAGGCTGGACTATAACCAGTATGTGATCCTACGCGATTATGTGTCTTACGTGATCTTATATAGTACGTATACTTAACCTAAGTGCTTACGTAATATTATATACGTATAAATACTAAGTATATCTAATATTTCTAAGTGATTTTATTTCATAATAATCATGACGTAACTCGATGACTCATTCATCCATTCATTCTTCATTTTGCATTCAATTCCTGGTACCATTCATCTTCTGTATTTTGAAACGTTGTGATGTAATCACTTATGTTCGATGATATGAAACTAATGTTTATCTATGATATGATGTCATGATTTGATTTACTTATGCTCTTGTGTCATGCATTATGGGATTTCCGTGAATATATATTTTGGTCGTGTATTTTCTATGTGATTAACCGTAAATTTTATTTAATACCGTTAGTAATCTCGCATTACCTAGAAATCTTACCAAGCGTTATATTGTTGTGTTGTAGGAAGATGCCTAACACACGATCTGGAGCGTCCATGACTCGCGAGGAGTTTGAAGAATTGGTTGCTCACCGAGTAGCTGAAGAGTTGGAGGCTCGTGAAGCCGCCAGGACCCTTGAACCCCTGAATGAGAATGGGGATGAACTAGAAGGCGAGAACGGAGGAAATGGAAATGGAAATGGAAATGGAAACAGAGGAAATGGAAATGGAAATGGAAATGGAGGAAATGGAAATGGAAATGGAGGAAATGGGAATGGAAATGGAGGAAATGGAAATGGAAACAGAAATGGAAATCATGGTATGAACTTTGGAGGTTTCATGCCAGTGGCTCGAGAGTGCACTTTCCAAGACTTCTTGAAGTGCAAGCCACATAATTTCTCAGGAACTGAAGGCGTTGTCGGATTGACCCGCTGGTTTGAGAAGATGGAGACTGTGTTCAATATCAGTAATTGTCCACCGAAGTATCAAGTGAAGTATGCTACGTGCACACTGCAGGACAGTGCTTTGACCTGGTGGAACTCTCATAAGAGGACTATTGGTGTTGAGGCTGCATATGCCATGAATTGGGTTGAACTAATGAAGTTGATGACAGAAGTGTATTGTCCAAGGAATGAAATCCAGAAGATGGAGACTGAATTGTGGAATTTGGCCGTGAAGGGAAACGACTTGACTGGCTTAACTATAGGTTTTCAGGAGTTGATTTTGTTGTGTACATAGTATGGTCCGTGATGAGAGACAGAGGTGGAAAGGGTTTAAATTGGAGGTTTGCCGGACTCACATGAAGGAATGTGATGCTGCGAATCTCCAGCCAGACCCAGGATGCTATACGCATTGCTAAACCCAATTGATGGACAAGAAAGTCCAGGGTATGCTGCAAGGAGTGCTTGAGAATAAGAGGAGGGTTGGAAAGTAAATCTGAGGGAGATAACCTGTGGATCAGCAACCGCCGTTTAAGAGGCAAAAATACTAGTGGGCAGAATGTGGGCCAGAGCTTATACGGCTAGGAACAATGAAAGGAAGATGTATGCTGGCGCCACTACCGCCTACTGCAATAAGTGTAGGATGCACCATGAAGGGTCTGTGTACTATGAGGTGTGGACATAACTGTAAGAGAGGTTGGACATCGTGACATAGGTAGATTGTAGGGCTGCTAGTGCTCTCAAATACTCAGGGCTCCAGTTGGAAATCAGCAGGGTACTGTTATTATAGTTATGAGTGTTGGAAAGACAAGGACATTTCAAGTAGGATGTTCTAAGTTGAGAAAATCAAGAAACCGTGGAAACCAGACAAGAAACGAAGAATGTAAACAAGACTGGAAACTAGACGGAGGTAACGAAAAACTACGGTGAGAGCTTACGCCATTGGGGAGGTGGAGACAAACCCTGATTCCAATGTTTGTTCAGTGGTACGTTTTCTTCTCAATAATCAGTTATTGCTTCTATTTATTTGATTCGTGCGCCGATGGAAGTTTTGTGTGAGCTTACCTTTTTGTAGGTGCTTTAGCTTGATGTGTTACATCCAACCACTTTAGACGCACTCGTTGCTGCTGTAGAAACTTGCGCGATGGAAGAATTTCAGAAACAAATCATTGTTCTTTAGAAGTGCACTTTAGGTATTATTAGGTTCAATGCAGTTAGACATAGGTTCTAATGCCCGTAGAGAGCAGTGGTAGTGTTTGAAGTCATCATTGGTATGGATGTGGTTGGCGAATACCCATGCGTTGATGTTTGTGATGAGAAAGGTTGTTGTATGTGACTCTGGGGAATGAGGTTGTTGATAATTCGAGGTGATAGTTGCGACGGTGGAAGTAAGTTTGTGAATAATAAAAAAATCTTATCGTGCACGAAGATCCAAGAGTATATTGAGCAGGATGCCAAGTTTATCTGGACAAGTTACATCCAAGAAGGCTGAGGATATCCTTTATTATGCTTTGATATGACACCATGATTATGACGTTTCGGCCTACTCTCCGGAGCGGGTTTGGGTCGTTACAGTAACCGCTATCCTCTTCCGCGAATCGACAATTTGTTTGACCAACTGCAAGGGGCCAAATATTTTTCTAAGATTGACCTGCGATCTGGTTATCACCAACTTCGTGTGAGAGAGCAGGATATTTCTAAGACTGCTTTTTGTACGCGTTATGGCCACTACGAATTCTTGGTTATGCCCTTCGATCTGACTAATGCTCCTGCCGTGTTTATGGATTCGATGAACCGTATTTTTCACGAGTACCTTGATAAGTTCTTTATTGTTTTCATCGACGACATCCTCGTTTACTCCAAGTCTGTCTGGAGAAGAGCATAGCGACATCGTACGGAATGGAGTTTGGAACTTCTGTAGACTGAAGAAGTTATAAAACACGAAGTTTTCCAGAAGTGCGGAAGTTCTGGTTACAACAAGATGCTTTTCATGGTCATATTGTTTCTCCAGATGGCATCATTATGAGTCCATCAAGAGTTGAAGCTATCACCAATGGCCGAGACTACTACGGTGACATGAAATTTTCTGCATGCAGGCTAACTTACCGACGTTTTTTGAGGGGTTTCTCTCCCATTACTTTACCTTCTTTACCCACTGAAGAGATAGAGGTGAGATAGATTGGTGGACGGATTGCAGCGCAGGAAGTTTTGAGGATTGAAACGGAGATTGGTGTCTGCTCCGATATTAGACTCTTCCATCATTCCAGTGGTTTTCAGATATACATGATGCGATCGAAGAAAGGGTTTGGTTTGTTTTTTGATGCAACTGGGAAGGTGATCGCCTACGCATTCAAGGCAACTGAAGCCATATGAATAATTACAACACATGATTTGAGTTAGCTGCCAGTTTTTTTGCATTGAAAATCTGGGAGACACCATCTTATGGTGAAGCTTGTGATTTATTTACAGATCATAAGAGTCCTCAAATATATTTTTACTCAGAGAGAACTTAACAAGAGACAGAGAAGATGTGGAACTTCTGAAAGATTATGACACTAACACCAGTACCATCCGTTCAAGGCCTAATGTGTTTGCCGACGCACTTATGAAAATCTGGATGAAAGCAGTTATGATTCCATGATACCTTCATGTTTAGAGCGTTTGGATGTTGAGCTTATGTTACGAGATTCTGTGCTATTGGCAGGTATGAGGATAGAGTCTAACCTCTAATGCTACAAATCAAAAGAAGCCTCAAAGGGAACGACGGTGAGTTGTGGGCTATTGTAAATGTTGAAGACGTAAACATAACTGACTGATTGCAGTGATGATGATGACGGTATTGTGTGGGTTTGAAGATAACTATGTTCTTCCTAATGAGCAGACACTTCGCGAGAAGGTTATGACCGAAGCTCATAGTCTCCCATTAACTATTCATCTAGTCAGCAAGATGTACAGAGAATTGAACAGTACTGTTTTGGTGGAATACAGAAGCAAGATATGGCTACTTTGTACCAAATGTATGACTATCAAAGTCATCAGGTAAAAATTGAACATCAGAGGGCAAGTGTTTGTTACAAGCCGTTTGGATTCCTAGTGGAAAAGTATTTTTAGAAATTTCCATGATTTCTTACTTGGTTTGCCTACTATCAGAAAAGACATGATGCGACTTGGTGGTTGTTGATAAAGGACAAACCAAGTCTGCTCATTCTTACCCATATCGGTTAATAACTAAGGTATTATGTAGTTAGCTGGAGATTTTCGACAGAAATCGTTTAGAGAACTGCAAGGAACACCGACATCTATTGTTCCGACAGAGATCCGATTTTATGTCCTCGTATTTGGAAAGGATTACAGAAAGCTTGGGGAACTCGTCTTAAGTTCATACAACATTTCATCCTCAAACCGATGGTCCATCAGAGAGGACCATGCAGACTTTGAAGATATGTTGAGGCTGTGCTTTAGAAGGACCGGGTAACTGATAATATTTGGTGCTGGTGAGTTTCGCCTAAAATAATATTGCATGCTACATCAACAGGGCAATGGAGAAAATGTCGAGCACCTAGTGCTAGAAGAAGTGTGTGAACGTATTGATTAAGGTCCGGAACTCAAACGAGATAAACTATGAGAAAGTGGCCTGTTGCTAAAGGAGAAATGAAAGATGCTAGAACGCTAAGAAAATTTATGTAAGCCTTGATAGCATCGACGTGACTTAGAGTTTCAAGTTGAGATCTCAATTATTTCTGTAAAAGTCGCCATTCAGATGGATTAAACGTTATGGGATCAAGGGCAAGCTCAACCCCCTCGATTCATAGCGATCCATTTGAAGATTTGGAATGTATTGGGAGAGGTTTCGTAACGTCAGCACTTCTCCGCAATTATCGCACGTTCACGATGTCTTTTCAGTATCTCTTTGAGGGATACCATTATCATCCCATTGCATGTCGCATCTTATCCTTTTGATCCAGATTCAGCTGATATGTCCTTTTCCGAAGAAACCCAAATCCATTTCTAGATCGTCAGAGAAGAGTCATGAGCAAACAAAGTTATTCTTTTGTGAAGATTTCTTTGAAGAATCACCCAAGCGTGATGTCACCGGGAGAAACCGAAGAGTCCTATGGCTAACTATTAACCTCATTCTTTGTCTATTCGGTAATGTTTTTCGATATCGTTCCGTCATTTCGTTTTCATTCCGTTCTTTCAATTTTTCGAGACAAATTTTTTTTTAGAGGGAAAAAGTTGTAAAACCTAAAAAATCTCAACAAGTGTAAAATTACAAATACCCTAATGCAAGAAAATTTCAGTAAAAGCGTTAAATAAAATAAACTTTTTTATTTGGGATATACTATGTTTATTAAAGGATCATTTAAAGGTTAGAAATTATAAAAATGCAACTTATAACAATTATGAAAAATAAGTCCAGAATCAAAATACTTTAAATTATAAAGAAAAAATTTTAATATCAATAGTATATATATGTTTTGTCCAGAAATCTATGTATAATATTAGTTAATTATAATTTTAACAAATAATTTAATAAAAATAAGATAATTAAAAAAAAATTGGCTAATTTTAAAATCTGATTTTATCTAATTAAAAAGCCCAAAATTCGTCCTAATAAACCTAGTAAATCTTTTAAACATTTCATTGATAGAATTCCTAAAAACTAAAAATCCGAAACACTAAAAAATCAAAGCGGCGGCTAAAAATACTTTCAAGACAACCGATTTTTATAGGGTGACATGAGGCAAATTGTGGAAAAATAGTGGGAAGATTGTTTAAGGCTTGGTTCGATGGTGGTATTTGTTTTGGGTTCGAAAATTAAGCAACCGGTCAATAATTCATAAAATCACTAAGAATCAAACAAAGGTATTTTTTATACTCATTTTCATCATATTCAATCGTTCAATACATGAGAAAAATTATCATGCTGTTATTTTGATTTTATAATTTAAAACATGTTCGAAACCCTCATTTTTAGCTACTTATCGAAATCGGCTTAAAAACTAATTTGTTAACATATGATTTAAGTTTTTTATAGGTTTTTAATACATATTATACTCAGATAAATTGTTGGAAAAATTTAAGAAATATTCGAAATAATTGTTTAGTTTTCCCATTGTTTGCCAATTTTCGAATAAAAGAAAAAAGAGAAATAAAAAGAAACGTGATAAAAAGAATTAGGTATAGTGGAATTCAATATTTTTCCCAAGTGCATTTAATGCCCATGATTGGAAAATAATTATGTGTGATTGGAAAAATTATAATAAATGGATTCGTGAATTAATTTGTTATCTGATTGCTATGTAAGATATACAGGACTTGTTTTAGTAATTCTGAAACAATGGGTCTGTTTATACAAGTTAATAAATTTATTATATTCTATATAAAATAAGTTGTGGCGGTATAAAATGACATTTGATATTATTTTGGATTAAAAATGGTTAATTTCAAATAAATAAGTAATTAGAAAATTTAAATTAAAATAGAGGTACTGAAATTGTAAAATTCTTGAAAGTATAAGTTTTGTTAGTTATTTAATGTTAATAAAGTATGATTTTATGTCATATTTGAATCATATAAGGACTAGTTTTGTAATTATGGATAATTAAAATAAGTTTAATAAATTAAATAAACCAAAAAGGGCTAAATATGTAAATTATTTAAAATTAAGGTTTGACTTGTACATGTTCCAAGCGAAACATGTATTTCATGTTTCAAGCGAAACATGTACTCATGTTCCAAGCGAAACATGAACAACTTGCTTATGTTGGAGCGAAATATGTAGGAGCGAAACATGACAGGTTCACTTCAGGCGAAATATGTCAATAATACAAAAAGAAACTCTGCCCAAATTTTCTAAAGTTTGTGTAATCTTTTGCTTATTGTCATATTTTCTCAAGTGTCATGTTTAAATGTGTGTTATTTGCCCTCTATGAGAATAGGAGTCTTAATCTCGAAACTGAATCGGTCTTGTTAACTTCACAGTTAACATTGACTCATTGTTCTTAGATGACTCATTCTGAGAGTGTTATATCACTATCACGTCTACATGAAAACTAACCATTGCATGTTTCTAAAATCAATCAGCACATCAAGGATATCCAATGATAATCAGTAGAATATATATGTTGTATATGAACTGTATTGGTTGTTTCTTAAGCAGAATCATGAATCCTCAAGAGACAGAACAAGTCATTGCTCGTGATGAACTATGGGTTCCTACTGCTGAAAGAGTCAACATAAGCACAACAAATGTTAGACTGGAAACCACAGTAAAGCAGAAAGAAGAAACCTTTCAAGTTGTTATTGATGTGATCAAGAATTCTACATGCATCAAGGCATTCACCATTTCTGCGGATGTCCCTGAAATTCTCATGCAACAGTTTTGGTACACCATTACTAAGATCAAAGGCTCTGAGTCTTATGAGTTTCTTCTAGCCGACAAAAGGTGTGTGATAGATGCTGAAGTCTTTAGGAAGATACTTGATATCTGTCCAAGAAAAGAAGGTGAAGACTTTACTGAAGTACAAAATGATGAAGACACTCTCACATTCCTCGTTGATCTTGGATACTCAGGTCCACTTCACAAATATACAAATATGTTTGTGGACCACATGCATCAGCCTTGGAGGACTCTGGCAGCTTGCATCAACAAGTGTCTATCTGGAAAGACAGCTAGCAATGACAAGTTGAGGAAGTCAAGAATTGATATTCTGTGGGGCATGTTTTATAGAGAGAATGTTGATTATCCATCTTTGATTTGGGAAGACATTGCTTACCAAATTGATCATAGACGGGAGAAAAAGTCAAGACGTGAAAATATGCCATATCCTCGATTCACAAAGGTTATCATTGATTACTTCCTCTCCAAGCACAAATCTCTCAAGAAGCTCAAGTTTTAACACCTTCACACAATCAAGGATGACAGTGTTGTGAGTCATCTCAAATTTGTAAGAATAGGTGAAGATGTTCAGCAATATGGTCTCACCATTCCTGCTACTATGCTAAATAACGAGATTATTCAATCAGAATCATACAAGAAGTTCATCTTGTATTCTACTGGTCAAATACCTCTAAAGAAGAGCATAGGGAAAGGTTCACAAGGGAATAAGGCTGCAGATACCACTAAAGAATCTGTTGATATGTCTGATGAGTCTGAACCAGAACCTCTTATCAGAAGGAAAACCTCTAGTAGAAGAGTTAAAAAGAAAGCCACCATATCAGTTGATGACAACATCGTTCCTGAACCAGACATAGCTTTGGAATTAGGAAAATCTATCAGCTTAACTGAAGCTGAAGAAGAAGCTGCAGCAAGACAAGTTCATGCCATTCATGAAAGAATTGTCTCAAAATCTGTCCCCGAACCTGCGAGAAGAAGACGGTCAGATATTGCTATTTCTGAAACAACCCAGAAGCTCAAGGGTATTCAAACTCTTACTCCCGCTGAACAAGAGGCCGCTGACGTAATGAAAGCTCTCAAGGATAGCAGGAGAATGTTAGGGAGACAGCCTGGTACTGGTGGCTCAGATGAAGGAACTGGTGAGATACCAGGGGTTCCGGATGAGTCAATTTATGCTGATGCTGAGGATGACAATGAAGAAACTGAATCTGATTCTGATGATATTTACAAGTACAGGATTAACGTGCGCAAAAATGCTGACACTGAGATGAAGGCTGCTGAAAAGACTGCAGACATTACCAAAGAGACTACTGAGCAACCTTTGACATCGTCAAGCTTCTCTGTGCCTTCTGATTATGGTAATCAATTTCTTAATCTATCTCATAACGAGGAGATTTTTGAGCAACATCCAGTTCTGCAACAAACAACACCAATCCCTACAACCATTACAACACCACCAATCATCACCGAAGCTCCAGCTATCATCCCAGAAATCCCAGAAATCACTCCATTCATCGCCCTTCAGCTAAGAGTCACGAAATTAGAACAAGATATGTCTGAAGTAAAGAAGATTGATCACTCTGCCGCTGTTTTGGCTTCTATTCAATCCCATGTTCCTCTAGTTGTTGATAAGTATGTAGGAACAAAACTTGATGATGCTCTCCTTAAGGCTCTTGAAAGACACACTGCAGATTTAGTTGAAAAATACTCGGTGCTGCCTACTCCAGAGTCAAGCAAGAGGCAAGAATCTGAAAAGAGTCCAGAAGAGATTATCAGAATCAAAAGGGAACAAGAAGAGAAGAAACAAGAGCCAACGTATACCATCAAGTCGACTGATCAAGCTACACTAGAAGAATTTAATCTAAAGAGTGCTCTCTTCAAATTCATGCATAAGAACAAATCTGCCAACAGAAATCCTGCCAACTACAGATTATATCATGCTCTCATAGAAGCATTGATAGAGGATGAAAATGCCATGGACAAGGAAGTTGCAGACACGGTTAAAGACCATAAAAGAAAGCATGATGGTGATGATGATGATGACGATGATGATGAAGGCCCTTCAGCTGGATCAAACCAGGGTAAGTCAACAAAGAAAAGAAGTGATATGTGTGAAAACACATACCCGTTTTATATCAAAATAGGCCCTAAAAAGACAAAATTATGCTTTAAATGCTTGAATATTGCTTGTTTTGTCTTTGTGATTGTGTAGGTACGGATATTGCAAAAATCTCAAGAAAATGGTCAAAACCGGACAAACACGGACACGGGAATGGAAGAGCACACAAAGAACCGGCAAGATTGACAGCAGAAAGGTCAAATGTCAACCCTCAGTCAACCATTGGTCAACATTTGGTCAACAATGTTAAAGTCAAATGGTCAAATCACAAAAAGACAAAACCCAAAAATCCCAAGTCAGTCCCTCATTATAATCCAAATTACACAAATGGCCCAAAACCCTAACGACCGTTATCTTTTATTACATATGAGATAACAGGCGTTTTCTTCTTATCTTAACCCAAAACAACACGAGCCCAATCCCTTAAAAATAAAACCAAGCCCATACCTTAGCCCAAGTCAACCCCCCATAAGCCCCAGTCAAATACCCACCCCTTCCGTTTATAAGATAAAAAGGCGGGTAAAACTGTTTTACTATTCATCGTCCCCTACATTTAACCACGAGCTCAAATCATGGGGTAAATCCAAATTAAGGGCGTGGCAATACAATTCAAGTGATTAGATCCTACGTGGCTTAGTAAAACGTCATCAGAGGTGCTTATTGGTCAAAACCCACAAGGGAAGATCACGGTTTAGCAAACAAACACAAGGGAAATGGGTTAATTACACTACATCTACTCACGAAAGAAGCACAGCTTGTCACATCACGGATTGCCACGCTGGCAATCCGTGTGCCCTTCAATCTAATCCAACGGCCCAAATTTATGATCCAATGATTGAAGGGAATGAAAGGCTAAGATGATTGGGAGCGTGTAACTGAATTTGGACCTAGAAGCTTCAGAAGAAGGCTATAAATAGCCTCATATTCTCACACACACACGTATCTAGTAGTAGCTTTTAGAGTAGCTTAATATAGTTTTTTAGCTTATGCAAATTTCATGTAATTTCTAGTCTTTGTAATCTCATTTTCAAGTAATGGAATCAGTTTTAAATCAATAAAGCCATAGTTTATTTGTTCATAATCTGTTTTTTTCTATAAGCTCTTATAAAATCTCAAATACTTGTGTTCACTTGTTTCATAAGCTACTCTCATAAGCTCATCTTAAGCTCTTTGAGTCTCTAAGCCCAAATTGAGCTCTAATAAGCTCCTTAATCTACTTAAACCTCTAAAAACAGATTAACACCTTTGCTTATTGGATTATGGACTTTTTGGAAGATGAGCTTAAAATGGAAGAGCTCATATGACTTTTACTATGATAAGCTAAAGTTGTTGACAAGCTCTTTGAGCCTTATAAGCCTTTGTTTTGCTAAGGCCTTGGTTAGTTTCCTATTTCCTCTTCTACTTTTATGTTCTATCTTAAATCTGCTTATTTGCTTATCACTTGCTTATTAGTGCTTATTTCTATCTCTTTGTGCTATTTGATCATGTTTTGTTATCTATTTTTAGCTTAAATAAAGTAGATCTTAATTTTTAACTTTTGTCTAAAAAAAATCATGAAAATCCAAAATTATAGTGGCATAGCTCTTAGATCTTTGCTTAATGCTTATTTGCTTGTTCTTGATTAGTTCATTAGACTTGTTAAAGCTAATTGTATCTGGTATTATGTTTAGATAGAATAGAATCTGTTTTGCAAGATTTAATAAGATTTCATGGATTCTAAGGGAGTGTTTAGAACTAGCAGTACTAACCTCAAGTTAGTACTGCTTAAGTCTTTTTGATATAAGCTTACTATCATCTGGTAATCAAGCTTTAATCATTAGGATTCATTTTCATAAGCTAGTTGAGTTTTTATATGCTTAAAGGAGTGTTTGGATTTGCTATGTTTGACCTTCAAAAGTCATTCCTAGTTGCTAAATGTTTTTGAATTAGTTTTTTTAATTCACTTAAAATCAGTAGTTAACTTGTTTTCTTAAACTAGATTTCAATATTTAAGAAGTAAAGGCTTATTATCTTAGTTTTTGCACCAGGGGAGTTTCTTTAGTATTGGTACACACCTAATTGGTGTGTCTAATGCATGCTTGACCCTTAAGGTCACCTGCATTTGGGTTTTACCATTTACCAAGTGCATCAGATAGGTCATACTGCAGTGTCCAACTGCAGTCCCTCTTTGATCACATTTAAGTTAGCTTTAGTAGGTCTTATTAGTTAAAATTCAGTAGGATAATAGTTTACATATAGGTTAAGATAGATTAAAGCTTGCTTTTCAAATTCTAGCTTATTATCTAGGTTAAATTAGCTTTTAAAGTTCATTAAAATTTTGAATTATCCAAAAACAGTATCTATTAAGATTTAGTTTCTCATTTTTAGATTTTTAGCTTATAGATTTAGTTTTTTTTATCTAGATTTGTAGCTTATTAGTAGAGTGATGAGATTTCAAAAGTTCAAGATCAGTAGTAGCTTAATGTGGATTTTAGCTTAATTAGTTTTTGAGCTTAAAGTGTGTTTTCCTGAGTTAGCTGTTTAGATCACTAGATTTAGAAGTTTTAAAGTGTTTTCAGTTAAGGTAGCTTATTAAAGTTAGCTTCTAGACATCATAAGCTTTCAGAAACAGCTTTTGGTTTTGAATTTAGTGCTTAATTGAGGTCTGTGTGCTTATTTGAATGCAAAGTAGTTTTTTGGCTCTCAAAAGCCTAGTTTCTGAGACAGCTTATTTCACAAGCTGTTTGAGAGCTTAATATTGAGCTTGAGCTTATAGTGTCTTTGTTAAAGTTGCTTAAAAAAGTGTCCTCTACAACTTTTGTTCTTTGAGTTTTTAAAAATAAAAAAATACAAAAAAGGTTGTTAATGGGACTTGAACCCGTGACCTCTTGCACACTAACACATACACTTACCACCCCGCTTCAATAGCTCATCCGTTCTTTACTTCTTTCATTTAATTAATAAGCATCATTTGGGCCTTAAGCCCATTTAATAAGCCGTAGCTTATTTGGCTTATTTGAGAGCTTATTTGTTAAGCTGGGGGTTCCTTCTTATTTTTCCCTTGTTCCTTGTTGCTTTTGGGATTTTTCCTGATTTTTCCATATTTTTCTTGTTATTAGTTTATTTTTAATAATTTTTCTTAGGTTTAAATTTTCGAAAATCAATAAAAAAATAGAAAAATAACTTTTAAAAATACAAAAAAATAGTTTTTAGTATTAGAATAATTACTTTTAGTTTTACAAACTTTAAAATCATTTTTATCACTTTTAACTTTTTATTTTCATTTTTAAGCTTTTAAATTTAATTTTAAAAATAGTATTTTAATATAAAAAGTAGTTAAAAATTGTCTTCTGAGTTTTTATCATTTCTTAGGTTTTTCTAAGTTTAAAAATCATTTTTTAGAATTTTTAGGATTTAATTTGCTATTTTCTAGGATTTAAATAGATTTAATTAGTTTTTAATTCATAATAAATACAAAAATAATCAAAAAAAAATAATTTTCTTTCCCTAAATTTATTTAGGTTTAGAAATTTAGTTTGCATTTTTAGGAGTTAATCTTGCCTTAGTTGCTTATTCGTCGCGTTTAATTTGTTCTCGTTAATTGTTTTTGTGCTTAATTGCTTTAGTTTTCTTATTTTAATTGTTGCTTTTAATTAGTAATCAAATCAATCTTTGTTTTCATTCAAATCATTATTCAAACCAGAACGTGGTTTCAATTTCACAAGTCGTTGGGGAAACGACCCGGGGAATCATACTTCCCGGTTTAATATACGTATTATATTATATTATATATATTTGTGAAGATTTTCCTCTTTTCCTTTGTCCTCAAGGGTAAATTGGTAATTTTCCATCATATTATATATTATATTTTACGTGTATAGAAATTGACGAATCAATTTTTGGCGCCGCTGCCGGGGATTTGTGATTAAGATTCTCTCGTTTGAAGTTTGTTGATCGTGATTTGAAGACCCTTTCGTTTTTGAAAGTTTTGTTTTGTAAAAAAAATATAAAAAATATAAAAAATAAAAAGTAAAAAAATAATTTTCTTTTCTTTTAGTATAATTATCATATAAAAATAAAAAAAACCAAAAATATAAAAATTGTCCATATAAAAAAAATAAACAAAGTTGGTAAAAGAACACCAACAAATAATACCTTCAATGCCGGTATATCACATTTAGTAAGTTCCCAACTCGAATAAAGATTTAAAACTTGCCATTTGTGTCATTTACGAACTATGGCTCACCTTAAAAGTAAAATTTTTTAAGAGCTTAGGGAAGTAAATTTGATTTTTGTTTAAGTTTGTCTTCTCGTTATCCGTTCAATTTAGTTTGTTTTTAAAAAAATTAGTTAAAATTTTCTTTTTTACTTTGTGCATGCGCACTCGTTCTAAAACCGCAAACAGTAACCGTCAACAACAAGCCCAAACCGGCTGTTGGTTCAACCATTCATTTAGAAGAACCTTTTGTTAATCCTCCCCTAGTTCCGATGGCTGATAACCGGACTATGGCACAATTGCTCCAAGCACCCACCGAGGGGTACGAGGATGCAATTGTAATTCCCGAAATCAATGCTAATTTTGAGTTAAAAGCTTCGGTTTGATAAATCTTGTTAAAAAAAACAGTTTGTTTTCGGGACTGTATAAGAGGATCCACTGCTCACATCCCGTTATTTCAATTATAGATTACTTCAACAATGTGATTCCGGATATCCGAGCACGTCAATTAAGGCTTATGCTCTTTTCCATTTTCTCTTGATGTTCAGCCGGATTTGGCTAGATAAAAGAACCTCACTCGTTCAATTTTGACATGGGATGATCTTGTTTCGAAATTCATTAATCAATTCTTTCCCTTCAAAAATGACCAAAATCTCCGTAAAGATATCTCGTGATTTCAAAAATGATTTGGACGAATCGTTTTATGAGCTTGGGATCATTTAATGTACCTTCTTCGTGCTTGCCCCTCATCAGGATTTTGAATTACATCAATTAGATACGTTTTCACAATGCTTTGAATTGCCAATGATCAAGATTCGTTGAATTCTGCTGCGGGTGGAATTTTTTTGGATAAGATGCCTCGTGAATGCTTGAGAATTATCGAGAGTAAATCCAAGGTTCGTAATTCACAAAACAAAGCAGTCGTTGCTAAAGTGAGTTCGAATTCATCTACCCCCGGAATTTCACCAGATGTTGCTGCTCTTACAACCGAAGTTTCTGAACTTAAGAATATGATGAAGACTATGCTTATCGACAAACAAAAAGCCCTAGCTCCCGCACCCGCAAAAGCGTTGAGCAGAGTTGTGAACTTGTGGAGGTGCTCATTCTTATACAAAACTGTCCAGCCACCGAATGGCATGTTTATCGAAGACAACAATTCAAAGGTACGTTTCACAAGCTGCTACAGCCAATTTTAATCAAGGAAATACCAATGCTAGACCTCTGATGGTTTCAAATCAAATCCGACCTCCTGGTTTTTCTCCGATTCAAAACAATCAAAACCGTTTCAATCAAAATCAGGGAAATAATTTCAACTAAAATCGAGGAACCAATTTCAATCAAAACCGGGGAAGGAAATTAAGTGTTATCAAGGTAAGTGTATCAACCTTCCGACTAGTCAACCATTCAAGTTATACAAGCTCAACCTTATCAAAGGGGGGCTTTTTTTTCCTAATCAGCAAATGCACGGTGTTTAAAGGTAACCGATTTTGGAATTATGTCAAGGCAATGATGTTGTATTAAGAAATATGCAAAAATCAAGGCAAGGTTTACCAAAACCAGATGGGACAAATTTAACGGAAATGCTTTCTAAGTTCATAATTTTCCATTTTAAAAGCTTCGTCTTAAAATTCAGTTTCTCTTCAAGTAAACAGTTTAATAACCGAAGGAAGCTTGAAAAGGTTTTACTTACAGAAGTGGTTATTGTTATTCAAGGACTACGATTCACTACTTCTTCTCCTAAAGTTGATGGAACGTAGAACCGAGGTGACAAAGGACATGATTTTTCCTACTAATAAAGGAATTACCGAAGACGTCCAACCTCCGGTTGTCCCAGTTGAAAAACAAAATCCAGTTTCTGAGCCAGACGTTGCTTCAGTTAGTGCACCGATGCCTAACCAAAACCTGTCAATTCCTTATCCTTCGAGGCAAAATGATGAGAGGCACCGTGAGAATGCTAATGAACAAAAAGAGAAATTCTACGAAATCTTCAAAGATATGAGTTTCTAAATTAGTTTCATGGATGCTTTGACTCTAATGCCCAAGTTTGCTTCAACTCTTAAAGGCCTTTATCGGAAATAAAGAAAAAGGATCTAGTGAGTTGGATTGGACCCTTTGAACGAACATTTGCTCGGCGTCATACTTACAAGGGGTTACCCAAAAAACTTGGTGAATCCGGCAGATGCCTCTATTACCCTGTAAATTTCCCGGATTGGAATGAGTGCTTAGCCTTGGCCGATCTTGGCGAATTAAGCATAAATCTCATGCCATTTTCCGTGTGGAAAAAGCTTAACCTTCCAAACCTACTCCAACAGTGATGACACTAGAAACTGCGAACCGTTCGATCTTACCAAAATTTAAATTTGGTGTAAAAATGAGCTAAAAAGGCTATAGGAAAAATTAAATTTTTCTTAACTTTTCCCGCCAAAAGTACTCTTTTTTTTAAATCAAACCGCTGCGTATATGTTTCTATCAAACCGCCGCTTTGAAATCAACCAAACCGCCTCCTATTGATTGAGCAAACCGCTGCCTAACAGGCCAACTCGCCGCCAAGATCTTACTAGGCAAACCGCCGTGGTTTTGAAGTAACTCGCTGCCTAGTTTTGTTAACTCGCTGGATCAATAAAATAATCAACTCGCCGTGAGCAACTCGCTGCCTATAATCTTAGCAACTCGCCGTGTGTTTTAGCAACTCGCCGTACCTTTTACCAACTCGCCGGCTATTATTTTCAGGCCAACTCGCCACTATCTTATGTAAACCGCCGCGAACAAGTAACTCGCCACCAAATTTAAGCAAACCATCGCGAATATAATTATTAAAATTAAGCAACTCGCCTTTGACTTTTGGCAACTCGCCTTTGACTTTTTCCTAAATTTCCGGATCTTGTCCCTACCTTGTCAACTCGCCGTGAAGAACAATAATAAAATAAGCAAACCTCCACGAAGAACACTTGGACGAATTAAGCAAAATCAAGCCATATTATCTTTTTAACCACGAATCAAAGCTCTAACATGCAATACTAAGATGGTGTATGAAGATTAACCTTCCAATAACATGTATTTCTTCGTGGATCATAAAAAACGAAGCAACCCTCCACGAAGAACATCAAACTTAATAACCTTATAAATCGAACTAGGAGCTTGTATACCACTTGAAATTGTTACAATCTAACCTTTTTGATGTGTAGAACAAGAGAAGATCAAGATTAACAAACAAATAAGCCAAAATCAAAAATGAGCCGTGGGCTTTTTTGCTTCACAAATAAGCACGAATTTAAGCTTAATCAACCATAGGAATCAATCACGAATTCAAACCCGCTCTGATACCAATTGTAGGATCGTTTATGTAGATCGGTTATTTCATATACGGTGATATTCTTTCGATTGGCTAGTTTCTAGAGAGAGAAACACATGAGAAAGAATATCTAGTGAGAGAAAATGTTGTTTACTAAGAAAAGTGATAAATGACTAGCTTGCCTCTTCCAGATTGAAGAGGCTTATAAATTTTTTACAAAATAGCCGGGCATTAGACCCGGCTTATAACCGAAGACAACAAAAGAAAGACAAAAACGACCAACCAAGAAAAAAAAAATTAACTATTAAACTACGAACTATTATAAACAATAAATATACGGGGTGACCGAGTCTTTTACTCATATCTAACACCAAGATTTATAGTGGTTCGGCAACGAAGCTCTTCTTCGCCCTACTTCACTCCCTGAGTATCCTACTCGAGATTTCACTATGTCAACAAGCTCCCTTCAGGCGGAGAAAACCGTTTACACATCGCTTATGTTGTTTTTCGACACTAAGCTAAATGTCGAGTCCTAATCTTAGCTAGAACCAATCTACCACTTCACAAGCATTATGCACTCACATGATCTACACTATCAGATATACACACAATCCGAATCACACAATTATACAAGATAATTACAATAGAGATTTGATACTTAGAAGAAGAGAGGAGAGATCACTAAAATACCCACATCCCTTTTACTTCGTTTTTTAGTTCGTTTCTTGGTGAATAGTGACTGTTCTTCTCTTGCCCTTGATTGAGAAGTAGGATAGATGAGAAGACGAGATTATTCACTCATTGACACAAATCTAAAGAATGTTAAGTCGATCAACAAGAATTAGAGAGAGAACAGAAGATTATTAGAGAAGAAAAATTTCTCTGAAAATTCCTGCAAAAGGGTCTCTTTTTCTGCAAAGAATGGAGCAGTATTTATAGGCAGAAAAACCCAACGGTCACTAAGGGTGGTCCCGGCGGTCCCAGATATATCTGGGGGGGCGCCATGCCTATAAGGAGGCCATCCAGTAGACTACGCTCATGTTTTTGTCTTTTGTGAGGAAGGTTGTATATGGTATGAAACCTTCCATTTTGGGGGGAAAATTTTGAATTTCAAATTTAAGTTTTAAATAAAGCTTTTCTTTTAATTAGAAAATATTTTATAAATTATTTTGTGAAATACTTTATAAAAATGTGATGGTTAAGAGAAAAATATTTTCTTGATCACTAATCATGCTTAATGATTTGTTTGTCCATACCTTAAGTGATTACTAATCTTAAAAATAGAATTTTACGATTAATAATTTGTAAACGTTTATTTTTATCATAATTTTTTTTATATTTTGTTATTATCAAAACATTGAGAGGTCGAAAAATATAAATAACGTTATTAGACATTATTGTATTAAAACCGAAGTCGATACCCGCCCGTAACCATATTTCAGATACGCCGTATTGAAACCTTAATCAAACGTAAGTCCAGATACGGGTCAGAGGTCAAATACATTGTAATTTCATAAGTTTATGAATATGTCCGTATTAACAAGTCTGACAATAATGTTTTAAAAGTGTAAAAATTAAAGGGATAAAACGTCCAGGTTCGATTCAAATACGTCGTATCCATGAACTGGATACTCCAGTCTCGACAATCTGGTGAAGAGAAATTTGAATAACAAAATTGAAATACATCACGGGTTTCTCCGGTAAAGCCACTTTTGTTTGTTGGGAGTGTATTTAAGTTAGAATCCCTCATTGCAGTCATGTCCGATCTTGATATCATCTCCATCGTAATTTTCATGAGTAATTTGCAGACAAAAATTGAAAATTCCTGTAATGTCTCTATAAACGTTCGCTGAACTTACTACCAAGCACGACTCCATTAATCCTACCTTCCAAGAGTAAACCAACCAGGACATATCAATAATTATATATGCTTTTTTGGGGGGGGGGGGGGGGGGGGGTGGGGGGTGGGGGGGGGTAGGGTAAAGGGATGGAGGGGTTAGTTTTTTGAGGGGGCATATCCAAATTAAGCCTAATATAAACAGAATGAAAAAATATGTCCATAAAAGGAGAACAAGAATTGTCCAAGGGTAGGTAATCAGGATCAAGATGGGGCTAGCTACGGAGGTGCTGGCATCATGTTTCCTATGTCGGAACTCTCTGTCTTTTATACGACACATGTGAATTGCCAAAAATGCTCTGATCGAACCTCTAGTATCCCATACCGCTATCCTCCATAAGCTGAGTCATACGAGCAATCATCCAAGTAGAAAATCTAGCATGATCACTACTCATCCTCTCTAACAACACACGTTGCTCACCTAAACTCTCATCCAACCTATGAACCTCCTCCCTAACTCTCTACAGCCTCTGTGGAATAGTCTTAGGGGCCAGAGCAGTCGCTTGAGGCATCTGTGGTCCATGCTGAGGTGTTGGATCATGCTGAACATCCACCTGACCCATAACCGCATCCTTAGGAGCCTCAGGTCTATTGAGCGGCCCTAACTCCGCAGCTCAACCTGCTACCTCTGTGACCCAACAACAACACAAGCTCCACAACCTCCATCAATCTCTGCAATTCCTAAGTCACATCACTCCTCTATATCAACATTGGGTAACTCGCGGACCTCCACAAATCAAACTCCTTTGGTGCGAGGATGCTCTGCTCCATAATCACCCCAAAATGCATACCTAGTCATGTAATAAAGTGACCTCCAGACATCTGAGCTCCCTGCTTCCTCCCCAAAGCAAATCTAAATAAATAATACACAAGCAAATAAGGGAAATTCGCCACTGCCCCTAATCATACTCTCCACAAAATAGATTAGGTCATAGTGGTCCACCTTCTTAAAGTGCCTGACTGCAAGCGATCGTAAAAGCAATATAGCCTATGAACACAACCTCCCAAGGGCTCCTAATCAATATGTATGAAGGAGCTGCCCTCAAAAAATCACCACTTGAAGAAATCATAACCCAGTATTTAGCCAACTCAGCCTTAGAGGCTATCACTCTCAAATTATCTGCCCAGTAGGCTCCAAATCCAGCAGTCTTCATCTCCTCCGCAATATGTGATAACGTCCAAATTATACATGTTTTTGATGGCGTTATTTATATATATTTAAATCATTTCTCATGAACTTTCGATACTTAATAGCATGAAATATGTGCAGGTTCGCTTGAAGATATCCCGAGCTCAAACACAACAAAGATCGAGTACTTATACACTTCGGGAAGACAATATATAAGAAAAGATAAAGAATCAAGCCTAAAGTACAAATGTGCGCCGCACTTATACTCCAGAGTCAAAGGAAAACAACCCTTAATCACCCTTCCCCACCGCACTAACCCCACATCATAAAATCAACGACCAGCACCAAGTATTATTATCGCAGCCGCACTTCTCATCTGACGTTGAAGAATAAATGAAGACATAAATGCTACTACATTAATACCCCAAGTACGCCGCAAAAATTCCTTTGTGCATGCACTTCTCCAATAAACATTTAATTCCCTTTGCATTTAATCACCAAGTACACAGCATAAATTTCTTTATGCGCCGCACTTTCACCCCTCACTCAGCCTATAAATAGAAGACGAATTTCACACATTTCAACCCATCTCATACTTACAAACAACTAAGTATTCATCCTTCAATCATCCTCTCATACATTCTTCAATCAATACACACACTTATCCCCCCTTATGTAGTCCTAAGCACTTTTAAGCATTCTCCAAGCATAAACACCATATCCCTTGAAGACATTTCAGATCAAATCACCAAGAACAACGAAGAACATCATACTAGTTTAGTAAAAAAATGAGTTTTTTTTATCAAATCAAGTTATGTTATGAACTCCTTAGCCATGAGAGGCTTAATCTCTCATGACTACTCGTGATGTTTACAATATGAATAAGTGTTTGGTCATGATCAGATCTCTATTAATCTCAAGCTTATGTTGCGAACCTATTATATCATATCTTATCGATTTTGCTTATCAATCTTAGATTATATAATCATATCGGTACAGGTTGAAAGACCCGTTATGATCTATGTGCTTTTAAAGATTTGTTTATGATCTTTAATGTCTGTGTTGAGAAATCCACTTTCATAAACTGATAACAAAATAAGCTTTGATGTATTAGAAACTGGATTATTTGAGTGACACATTTGGTCTAGTTAACTAAATATAAGTCTTGAGTAATACAGTTAATTTGTGACACACACGATTTTCTGACAGAAAAATCTTTTTATAAGATATACCCAAGTTCATCTATCGAGGTCGCTAAATCATTTCTAACACTTATATTATTCTTTCAACTATCCAAGTAGTCATCTTTAATTTATCACTGGTACAAATTATCTTACAAAAATCTTTTAAGTCTATTCTCTCTGATTATTTGAAAACTATCACAATCACTGCTGGACGACATAGGTCTTACTCACAAACTGACATTATACTAACACCTACCGACTGGGTTATTATCACCTTTACCCGTGTTGTTTCCCTATAATGACAAATTGTATTATTCTAGTCATCTATAAATTTAAAGCTTTTGAAACACATCAAAGTTTTTGCGCGTCATTGTCGGAGATTGTTCTTAAGCTACTCTCTCATACACACTTATGACACAATTACTTTAACTCCCCTCTTACTTTTATAAATCCGCCTCGTACAGTTTTCTTGCAAACCTGACCCAAGCAAATTCTCCTTTCGGTGTATACACGTGCTGTCTAATCTAAACTTGTTGAAACCATTACCCCACCGAAAACACTCTGAATCGAAAGACTTCGTCGACGAAATAGAATAGTTCCATACGATCAAAGAAACAATCTACCTCAACACCCGAGAATTGTCTATCAGCCAATTCTCAACATCAATTACTTTTGTAACTTTTTTGATATTCTTCGAAATTATGATCCAATGGATGATGAACCCATGTGGGCTACCGACCGTGTTGTCGCTCTGACTCCCAGTTCCGCAATCACTATCCTTAAACCACAATGAATTTTCCATAAGGTAACCATTGACTCTCGTCAAAGAAACCAATTTTGATGTAGAACCAAAATATTCTCATAAACACATTCAAAATTCTTGTAATCGCAATATGTTTAAATACAAAGAAACCAAAAATGAAGCTGTCTGCCTGATGATATTTCCCTTATCACTCACCGGAGAGGCAAAAACATGGCTGGACGAACTCAAGAAAGGAACTATTGAAACAAAGGATGAACTTTGAACCGCTTTCATTAGCCGATTCTTCCCCCGGCTCTTTTCGACCGACTCCTCAGAGAAATCCATGCCTTTTCTCAACATGAAAATGAATCTCTAACTGATGCTTGGCTACGTATAAAGAAATGCTCTGAAACTGCCATGGTCATAATATGTCCAAAGGCAATATTATCAAAATCTTTTATCATGGTCTCAGCGAAATAACCCAAGAAGTTCTAAATGCAGCAACTGGTATGATATGTGTGAAAACACATATCCATTTTATATCAAAATAGGCCCTAAAAAGACAAAATTGGCTTACAAGCTTTGAATACTGCTTGTTGTTGTCTTTTGTGATTGTGTAGGAAGATAGTTGCAAAAAATCTCAAGAAAATGGTCAATGAACGGACAAACACGGATGCGGGAAAAGAATTTAGTGTACAAAGAGCCGGGAGAATGCTATCAATGGTCAACCAAAGTCAACTCATGGTCAACAGAAGTCAACCACAAAAAGACAAAACCCAAAAATTCCTAAATCGGTCCCTCAAAGTTAACCAAATTGCAAAAGAGTCCCTAGACCCTAACGGTGTTAACTCTTTTAATTATAAGAGTTAAACACTCGTTATCACTTATAACAAAACCAAGCCCGAGCCCAATCCAACACACCCGGCCCAAAATCCTTTTATAAGTCCAAGTCAAACCCCGGGTCAACGAAATCAAACGCACCCGCTTATAAAAAAAGAGTAAAAACGTGGGAAATACAGTTTTCACTGTTTACCCATCGTCCCCGTTTTACCTTGAATCAAAACAAGGGGAAAATCACAATTGATTACGTGGCTTAGCAATTCAAGTGATAAGGTACATGTTGGCAGAGTTTGACTTCATAAGAAGCTCCTATTGATCAATTCCTAAAAGAGAATGACACGCGTACAAGCAAGGAAACACACCAAGGGCTAGATTCTTAAACTAAATCATGCCTATAAGAAGCACAAAGGCCTCTGACACACGGATACCACGTTGGCAATCTGTGTGATCAAAATCTAATCCAAGGGCTCACAATCGACATCCAATGATTGAAGAAATGAAAGGACAGGATTCAAGGGAGTGTGTGAAGGACTTGACACCTAGAAGCTTCTCCTGGCAGCTATAAAAGGACTCCTTCACCCTCACATTGTCATCTTTTTTTTCTTGAAAACCTTTAGTTTTAAATAGCTTATGTAATTTTCAGTTTTAAATGTAATTTTTCTCTTTAAACTTTTGTAACTTTCAATTTCCAAAGCATTGTAATCCGTTTTAAGTTTTAATAAAATCATCATTTTAAGTTTTCATAAGCTGTGTTACTCATAAGCTCTTATTTCTCTCAAATGTTTATGCTACTGTTTCATAAGCTACTAATAAGCTCTTATAAGCTCTTTGAGTCTCTAAGCTCAAATTGAGCTCAATTCAGTCAATTAATCTATTGTAACATTAAAAACAGCTTAAATACCTTAGATATTTGGATTTTTAAGCTTTTGGAAGATGAGCTTACTTTGGATGAGCTCATACGGACTTTTACTGGCTTATTTACAATAAGCCAGAGCTTGTAGATTGCTCAACTGAGCCATTAATAACCTTTGTTTAGCTAAGGTTCTAGTAAGTATTCATTTAAGCTTTCATGTCTTAAATTTCTTAGTATAGCTTATTTTTGTTTAATTGTTTGCTTATTTGTGCTTATTATTGTTTCAATATGCTTATTAAGTAGTTTAGATAATCTGTCTTTAAGTTCAGTTGCATAGATATTAGTTTTCTTAATTTTGCCTTTTAAAATACTAAAAAATCCAAAAATAATAGTTTAGCTTATAGCTTATCAGTTTGGCTTTTTGTCTGCTTAGGATTGCTCATTAGGTTGGTCATAAGCTGCTTATTATCCGTATCTATATGTTGAGCTTTTAATTTATTTTAAAAGCTATATATGGGATATGAGTATTTTAAGGGGAGTTTGACACAACAGTAATAACACCAAGTTAAGTCAGATTGGAGCCCTTGGGACTTTTGTGGTTGATTCCATCTCAACTTTCAAATAATCTGTTAAGCTAGATTTAATAAGCAATGATAGAGTAGTTAGCTTTTATTATAGTGATGTTAATATAGTTTAAATCTGTTTGTTTTGCCTTTTGAAATATAACTTTATATTATCTCTATTTTCTTTCATGGTTTTTAGCTCTAATATGTGTGGTTTTGGAAGTGTAAAGTAGTTCCAAAAGTCTGCATTTGCTAGTTTTAGATTTAGTTCATTTATCTGTCAATGCATCAGTAAGCCTCAAGTGCTTAAGTCAAATTTTCAATTTAATATTTGCAAGTAACAGGTAGTTTTTACGGTATAGATTTTTCAGCATTCAAATAGAACTTAGATTAGTTTATAATATGTTCCTAATAGATTTAAATAAGGAGTTAATAAGCTATCTGTTTTTAAGCTACCAATTAAGCACTGACTTTTTCATTTTTCAAAACCAAACTCAGCATAAGCTGAGCTAACTGTCTGTTTTCATAGAGCTTTTTCTATAAGATCTTGTTGTCAAAAACTCTTTCAAAAAGCATTTTTAATTAGCATTTAAGCCAAATTTTAAGAAAAGTTAAGTTTCATCTTCTAGAGTGCTTATTTTTGAGCTTAATTTTAAGCTCAAAGTGAGCTAATGGTCTGTTTGGTCTTAAGTATTTTTCATAAGTGCTTATTTTGATTTACTAGCTTATGGCTTATTCTGTGTGCTTATTCTTGTTCAATTAGCTCTTTAGGTTAGTATTAGCTTAATAGTAGCTTAATTTAGCTTATTGTGACGTTTAGATTAAAGCTTAAGAAAAACTCAAAAAAATAAGTAGTTAAGTGTTCCTGTCATCTTTTCAGCTATTTTCTAGCTTATTTAGGGCTTTTCACAAAAAGTTTCCTTTATTAAAAATGCTTATTCTCTGCTGTTCTAAAACTTTGCTTTTTTAAGTTTTTATAAAAAAAAGGGAAAGTGAAAATCGGGGGTGAGCAAGGCTCGAACCCCCTACCTCAACACTTTCAACCCTTTTATAACACACACTCACTACCACTGCGCCCTTGGGTCTTTTTCATTAGACTCTTACACAATTTATTTTTTATACACATTTTGGCCCATTAAGCCTTCTAAGCTGTTTTAGCTTATTTCGTAGCTTATTCATTAAGCTGTGATATCAAGCTTATTTTTCCTAGGTTCTAATTAGTATAAGCTATTTTCTGTATTTTTTCTAGAATTTTTATAGATAGTTTAGTATTTTTAAACATTTATTTTTATTAAAAACTTTAAAAAATCATAAAAAATAGAAAAATAATCAAAAAAATATAAAAAAAATTTAGAAAATTTTCTTTTACCATAAATTTTATAGGAAAATTGGTTTTGCTTTCATAGGGTCTAATTTGTAAAATTTCAATTTTTAAAGAACGGGATTTGTTCCCGATCTCGTTTTTCGTGTTTTAAAGCTCATTTCAACTCCATTTTTATTCTAGTTTTCTTTAAACTTACTTTTTATTCAAATATAGTCAATTTAAAAAGAAAAATTTAAGTTAGGTTTAATTTTAAAAATTTAAGGTTTTTGACCTCCGTTTAGGGGTCCCGTTTTGCGTTTTTAGTTAAAGTTTAATTTCCCGTTATTTGTTTTTGTGTTTAATTGTTATAATTTGCTTATTTTAATTTGTAGAAGTAGATAATCATATCAATCTTTGTTTCCAATTCAAATCAGTGTCCGAACATCAAACGTGTTTTTAATTTCACAACTCGTTGGGGATAACCGACCCGGAATCATACTTTCCCGGTTAATATACAGTATTATAGATATATATTTTGAAATATTTTACCTTTTACCTTTGTCCTCAAGGGTAATTTGGTAATTTTCCATCATATTATATATTTTATTATTACGTGTGTTGGTTTTAACGAATCAATTTTTGGCGCCGCTGCCGGGGATTTGTGATTAAGATTCTCTCGTTTGAAGTTTGTTGATCGTAATTTGAAGACCCTTTCGTTTTTGAAAGTTTTGTTTTTGTTAAAAAATCAAAAATAAAAAATTATAAAAAATAAAAAGTAAAAAATATTTTTCTTTTCTTTTAGTATAATTATCATATAAAAAATAAAAAATCAAAAAAAAATGTCCATAGTAAAAAAATTAAAAACATAAACAAAAAAGTGGTTAAAATGCACACCAACAAATAATATCTCTCCCCATTCCATTGAGGTATTATCCATTAGTAAGTTCCCAACTCGAATCAAAGATTTAAAAACTTACCATTTGTGTCATTTACGAAATACGGCTCACCTTAAAAAGTAAAATTTTTAAGAGCTACCGTGAAGTAAATTTGATTATTTGGTTTAAGTTGTCTATCTCGTTATCCGTTTAAATAGATTGTTAAAAAAAATAATAAAAAAATATTTTAGTTTAAATTTTCTACTTTATGCATGCGCACTCTTTCTCAAACCCGCAACCATAACCGTCAACAACAAGCCCAACCGGCGATGAAGGAACCTTTTTAAATAATAGACTCTTTTGTTAATCCATTCCCTAGTTCCGATGGCCGAAAACCGGACTATGGCGGAATTGCTCCAAGCACCCACCGAGGGGTACGAGGATGCAATCGTAATTCCCGAAATCAAATGCTAAATTTGAGTTGAACATGGTTTATCCAATCTTGTTCAAAACAAAGTAGTTTTTTCAAACATAGATAAAGAGGATCCACATGCTCACATCCGTTATTTCAACAAAATCACCTCAACGATGAGATTCCGCTGACATCCGATCACGTCAATTAAGCTTATGCTTTTTCCATTTTCTCTGAAGTTCAAGCCCGGCTTTGCTAGAAAAAGAACCCCATCGATCAATTTTGACATGGGATGAATCTGTTTCAAAATTCATTAATCAATTCTTTCCTCCTTCAAAAACGACAAATCTTCGAAACGATATCACGAGATTTCAACAAAGATTTGACGAATCATTTTACGAGGCTTAGGATCGATTTAATGACCTTCTTCGAGCATGCCCACATCACGGATTTTCATAATTACATCAATTAGATACGTTTTACAATGCTTTGAATGCTAATGATCAAGATTCGTTGAATTCCGCTGCGGGTGGAAACTTTTTGGATAAGATGCCTCGTGAATGCTTGAAAATTATCGAGAGTAAATCCAAGGTTCGTAATTCACGAAACAAGGCAGTCGTTGCTAAAGTGAGTTCGAATTCATCTACCCCCGGAATTTCACCAGATGTTGCTGCTCTTACAACCGAAGTTTCTGAACTTAAGAATATGATGAAGACTATGCTTATCGACAAACAAAAAGCCCAAGCTCCCGTGCCCGTAAAAGCGGTCGAGCAGAGTTGTGTAACTTGTGGAGGTGCTCATTCTTATAGAAATTGTCCAGCCACCGATGGCAATGCTTATCGAGACAACATTCAAGAGTACGTTTCACAAGCTGCTGCAGCCAATTTTAATCAAGAAAATACCAATTCTAGACCTTCGACGGTTTCAAACCAAATCCGACCTCTTGGTTTTCCTCCGATTCAAAACAATCAAAAACGTTTCAATCAGAATCAAGGGAATAATTTCAACCAAAATCGAGGAACCAATTTCAATCAAAACCATGGAAATAACTTTTATCAAGGACAAGTGTATCAACCTCCGACTAGTCAACCACCAGTTTACCAAGCTCCTGCTCAGCAAATGCAAGGTGTTTCAAAGACCGATTTTGAGAATTATGTCAAGGCTAATGATGCAATATTAAGAAATATGCAAAATCAAGGCCAAGGTTTACAAAACCAGATGACAAATTTAACGGAAATGCTTTCTAAGTTCGTAAATTCCAATACCACTTCGTCTTCGAGTTCAGGTTCTCTTCCAAGTAACACCGTTACTAACCCGAAGGAAGACTTGAAGGGTATTACTACCAAAAGTGGTGTTATTTATCAAGGACCTACGATTCCTACTTCTTCTCCCTTAGTAGAACGTAGAACCGAGGTGACAAAGGACACGATTTTTCCTACTAATAACGGAATTACCGAAGACGTCCAACCTCCGGTTGTCCCAGTTGAAAACCAAAATCCAGTTTCTGAGCCAGATGTTGCTCCAGTTAGTGCACCGATGCCTAACCCAAAACCATCAATTCCTTATCCTTCAAGACGAAATGATGAGAATCGCCGTGAAAATGATGACGAACAAAAAGAGAAATTCTATGAAATCTTCAAAGATATGAGTTTCAAAATTAGTTTCGTGGATGCTTTGACTCTTATGCCCAAATTTGCTTCAACTCTTAAAGCCTTAATCGGAAATAAAGAAAAGCTTAGTGAGATGGCTAGAACCCCTTTGAACGAACATTGATCGGCGGTCATACTTAACAAGTTACTCGAAAAACTTGGTGACCCCGGCAGATTCCTTATTCCATGTAAATTTCCCAGAATAGATGAGTGCTTAGCCTTGGCCGATCTTGGCGCAAGCATCAATCTCATGCCATTTTTCGTATGGAAAAAGCTTAACCTTCCAAACCTGACTCCGACATGCATGACACTAGAACTAGCGGAGCGTTCGATTTCCTGACCAATCGGTATTGCTAAAGATGTCAACGTTAAAGTTGGTGTATTCCAGTTTCCAGCCGACTTCGTGGTTGTAGATTTTGAACCAAACCCTCGAGTACCTTTAATTCTAGGGAGATGTTTTCTTAAGACCAGTCATGCTTTGATAAACGTGTACGAAGGTGAATTGACCCTTCGAGTAGGAAATGAGGCCATTACTTATAATCTTGATCAGACTTCGAGATATTCGGTTAATTATAATGACATGACGGCGAATCGAATCGACGTTGTTGAATTAGCTTGTGAGGAGTATTCTCAGGAAGTTCTAGGATTTTCAGACATGATCGCCAGTGGCAATCCCACTCCCAGATATGACCCGATAGTTTCAAATTCTTCTCCGACTCTCACTCCTTTTGGGGATAGTGATTTTCTACTTCTAGAAGAAGCTGATGCTTTTCTTACTCTAGCCGACGATCCAACTTCACCGGAAGTTGATGAATCCTATTATGACCCAGAGGGGGATATTCTTATTCTGGAAGCACTCTTTAATAGTGATCCTTCACCACCTCCAAACTAAGGAAATTATTTTCCGGAAATCAGAAAGGAACTTAAAATGTGTGAAGCCAAAACTGCCAAATCTTCAATTGATGAACCTCCCGAGGTCGAACTTCAGGATTTACCGCCTCATCTCGAATATGCATTTTTGGAAGACAACAACAAGTTGCCAGTCATAATTGCCAAATATTTGAGTGTCGACAAAAAGACCGTTCTCATAAAGGTTCTTAAATCATGAAAGCGAGCCATCGCTTAGAAACTCTCCGACATAAAGGGTATTAACTCGAAATTTTGTTCTTATAAAATTTTAATGGAAGAGGACTACGAACCAGCGGTCCAACATCAGAGAAGGGTTAATCCAAAGATCCATGATGTCATTAAGAAAAAGGTTGAAAAACTTCTTGACGCTGGATTGATCTACCCAATCTCGGATAGTCCTTAGGTAAGCCCAGTGCACTGTGTGCCAAAGAAAGGAGGGATAACCATAGTGACCAATGATGAAAATGAGTTAGTACCAACTAGACTTGTAACGGGATGGAGAGTTTGTATTGATTATCGTAAGTTGAACGAAGCCACCCGAAAAGACCACTTCCCTTTTCCGTTTATGGATCAAATGCTTGAGAGACTCGCAGGAAATGAATACTATTGTTTCCTCGATGGTTTCTCGGGTTACTTTCAAATACCAATCGATCCGAAAGATCAGGAAAAGACCACATTCACCTGCCCATACGGAACGTTTGCTTACCGCCGCATGCCTTTTGGCTTATGCAATGCACCAGGCACGTTCCAGAGGTGTATGATGGCTATCTTCCATGATATGATTGAAAAGACGATGGAAGTTTTCATGGATGACTTTTTAGTTTTCGGAAATTCTTTTTCAACGTGCCTTTCCAATTTAGAAAAGATGCTTAAACGGTGTGAAGACACTAATTTGGCTCTAAATTGGGAAAAAAACCATTTTATGGTGAAAGAAGGCATCGTACTTGGACACAAAATTTCAAAGAAAGGAATAGAAGTCGACAAAGCCAAAATAGACGTCATTGCTAAATTACCTCACCCAACTACCGTCAAAGATATTAGGAGTTTTCTCGGACATGCAGGTTTTTACCGTAGATTTATCAAGGATTTTTCAAAGATTTCTCGACCCATGACACATCTCCTTGAGAAAACACCTCCTTTAAATTTCTTCAAGGAATGCATTCAAGCTTTTCAGACCTTAAAGAATAAATTAACAGAAGCTCCAATTCTGATTGCCCCCGACTGGGACCAGGCTTTTGAGCTTATGTGCGATGCAAGCGATTATGCCATAGGTGCGGTTCTGGGGCAACGAATTGAGAAGCACTTTAGGCCGATACATTATGCAAGCAAAACAATGACCGAGGCGGAATCGACCTACACCACAACGGAAAAGGAAATGTTGGCTGTGGTGTACGCTTTCAAAAAATTTCGGTCATACCTCATCATGAATAAAAGCATAGTGTATACGGACCATTCCACCCTTAAGTACCTTTTTGCTAAAAAAGATGCCAAAGCAAGATTGTTAAGGTGGGTTCTCCTCCTTCAAGAATTTGATTTCAACGTCGTTGACACGAAAGGAGCTGAAAACCTCGCGGCAGATCATTTATCTAGACTTGAGAATCCTCATAAGGATGTGTTAGAAAACAAGAACATTAATGAACATTTTCCTTTAGAAACTCTTGGAGTTATTTCTAGTAAAAGTACCCCATGGTTGGCTTACTATGCAAATTTCCATGCGGGGAATTTTATCATCAAAGGAATGTCAACTCAACAAAAGAGGAAGTTTTTTAAGGATGTCAAACATTATTTCTAGGACGATCCCTATCTTTTTCGAACTTGTGCGGATCAAATCATTCGACGGTGTGTGCATGGGCAAGAAGCTATTGATATTCTCAAATCTTGTCATGAAGGGCCCACCGGGGGCCATCATAGTGCCAATCTCACCGCTCGGAAAGTATTTGATGCCGATTTCTATTGGCTCACAATTTACAAAGATGCCCATGAGTTAGTCAAAAACTGTGACTCATGCCAGCGTCAGGGAAAAATTTCACAACGAGATGAGATGCCATAAAATTCCATCCAAGTGTGTGAAATCTTTGATGTCTAGGGCATAGACTTTATGGGACCATTTCCATCTTCAAGAGGAAATAAATACATCCTCGTAGCTGTTGATTATCTTTCAAAATGGGTCGAAGCCAAGGCGCATCCCCACAAACGATGCTAGAGTTGTAGTTAAGTTTTTGAAATCTTTGTTTGCCCGATTTGGAACACCAAGAGCTATTATAAGCGATCGTGGGACCCATTTCTGTAATGACAAATTTGCTAAAGTAATGTCTAAGTATGGGGTCACTCATCGTTTAGCTACCGCTTATCACCCTCAAACGAGTGGTCAAGTGGAGGTGTCAAATCGCGGTTTGAAACGTATTCTAGAAAGGACGGTTGGAGAAAACCGTGCCTCATGGTCAGACAAATTAGACGATGCTTTGTGGGCATTTCGTACTGCTTTCAAGACACCAATTGGTTGTACGCCTTACAAGCTTGTTTATGAATTCTTGCCCGTCTACCAATCGATTTGAACATAGAGCTTGACTGGGCTTTAAAACTTGTAACTTCCGATCGTAAAACCGCGGGTGATACCGAAGCTTAACTAAATGTAACGTAATGTGCTTCGTGATCATGATTTTGAGATTTCTTTGATTTATAAAGAGAAGACGAAGAAGCTTCACGACTCAAAGATCAAAAACCGCATTTTCCAATGTGGTGATGAGTTTTACTCTTCATCTCTCGTCTAAATAGATATTCTCAGAAAGCTTAAACTCGCTTGGTCAGGTCTTTCACCTTCACCAATGTTTTTCCTTACGGAACCATTGAGGTATCATCAACCGGATGGTCCAAACTTAGGTGAATGGTTTGTAAAGCATTACTTCGGAGGGGACTTACCACCCAAGGTAGTCCAAGATCTCCACACTCTCCCTAAGGACGAATGAATTCAGGGATCGAGTCAAGCTATATGACTCGGTTACAAAAAACAAAGCGCTTCGTGGGAGGCACCCCATGCTTATCCATTTTCTATTTTCTTTCTTATTTCTAATGTGTTGTGAGGAGGCTTGTACTTTTCCGTTCTTTGTGTTTGTTGTTTGTACTTGTGATTGTTTGCAGGATGAACCTAACTTTTCTGAAGACTCTCGTGTTCGGTGTTTTGTCCCGGTCCACTCGAGCTTCCTAGCCTTTGCTTGCCAATAGTTTGGGGAAATCCGATATCCTAAAGATTATTATCGTCTAACATTTATCTTTTAGCACACTTAATAAACAACTTAAGATATTTGTGATACTTTCTTCATGTTTGAGTTATACATTCGACCTTTTTGAGTTCTAGTATGGGGTTTTTAAGTCTTAGACTAGGAAACATTGAGGACAATGTTTGATTTTAGTATGGGGTAGTATATCTTCGATATGATCATTACCTACTTTTACCCGTTGTTCTCATGTACCCCGTTTTCCCACCAAAATTTTAAAAAAATGAAAAAA
>BQNB010050209.1:2802-41626 GCA_026074375.1 Tanacetum coccineum | reverse complement strand
GTTTAAAGAGTATGTAAAATGACCCCTCGTATTGTTATTGTCAAGATAGAAACGCCCATTTGCTTGAGGATAAGCAAATCCCAAGTATAGGGGTATTTGATGAGGTGTTATTTTATACACTTTTTCGGGGTCGTTTAGCCCCCAAAATTGTGTATTTATGCCCAAAATAGATACTTAATCGTTCCTTTTCAGGTATTTCTCTTTTGGAAGACATTTGGATGAATTACACGTGACTTAGGCTCATTTGGAGAAGAAACGGACAAGACTACAGACCAACACCAAGACTCTTAAAGATTTCTGCTCACAGAGCCTGGGGACGGCGTCATATGCTATACTAGACGTCGTCACAACTCATCAAGTGACGGTGTCACACATTTCAAGACGGCGTCAGCTCGCACCGACTCGAACATAGATCTAGAAGATTCATTTTACGACGACGTCACGACTAAAATGCGACGTCGTCACATCGATTTTCTTATATATACAAACCCGAATTTAGGGTTTTCAGTGTGTAGCTTTAGAATAAAAAGAGGGTACGAACCCTAGTTCGTTTAACAGCTATAGGAGACGATTTTAGGGCCTAAAAACCCTATTGTACTTCTTCCAATTCATGTTTTAATCAAGTAAGATTTACTTAATCATTTAATATGTCTATGTGTTGTTTGATCTATTGTTCTTGCTTTATCTTTAACATGCTTGGCTAAACCTATTATTGTGTTTATTTATGATTGTATGAAACTTAGAATGTAGATATTAGTGATGTTGCTTCTTGTGATGGATGTGCACGTTAGGTATTAGAAAACTGGCTTTTTGTCTATAATCGCTGTTGATATGTCTAGGGAAACGTGATTGTGTAGAAAGGATACCATTGGGTAACAGTCTTCATACTATCTTGCCTCCTAATATGGTTGATCCACTTTTAATGTATTTTACATGCACTCCGTGTAATAGTTTTCATACTACCTTGCATATGCGTTGCTCTAGCGGCATACTAAGTAGACGGCAGGTTCGTGTAATTCGTTCATGCTTTAGGAAAGAGTTACACAGATCATCACAAGGGTGACAAAGCAACAACACTAGGAGAAGCAATCTAGGGAGTAATTCCTTTTATCTTATTGTTATCAACATTAGCGTAGAATATATTTAGTTTAAATAGCTAAAACCAAACCTCTCTCCAATATATGATCCGCTTTCATAAAATATAAAAATACAAAAATAATATTCCTTCAACCTTTAGAATTCAGTTAGACCGTGATCAAACCTTCCCAACCTATTCCTTAAGTGAACGATAAACAACCCCGAGTCTTGCCTATACTACACTACAACAATTAGGTGCACTGCCTAGGGAGTTGTAAAACTTCTCATGTAGAAGTCCTACGACGGCCGCACATCAAGTTTTTGGCGCCGCCACCTGGGGAATAGTTAGGTTTTGATCATAGTTTAGCTTAATTCTACTTGCTTGAATCCTTTCAAGTGAGAATTTAATTCCCGCATATTAGCTTTCTCGTAGTCTATCTTTTCTTTGTGCCTTTTGTTTGTAACCCTTTCGTTCACCATCATGATGTATGAAAGACCACCTACCTTACCCTTTCAAAACCCTCCACAAAACACAACCTTCCCATTCCAAAATCATACCTTGGTGTTTCCACAACATCAAGATAAACCTATCTACGATGTGTGGACTCGTTTCAAAAACTTAATCCAAAGAGTCCCTCATCATGGCCTCGATTTATGGTCCCTTTCTCAATTCTTTTATCATCATGTCGACCAATATACCCAAATGGACCTTGACTTTGCAGCATACGGGAACCTTAGGGAATTAAGTGGTGAAGAGGCATGGGAAACCATTGAAAACTTTACCCAAGGCCAAAAAATGGCACAACCCACCAAACATTATTTCCGAACAGGAAATAGAAAATTTGAAGGTTCATGCAAAAAGATTATTTGGAAATGAAAATGTTTGGATTGAGATGCATAGGAATATAGCATGGGACAAAGTAGAAAATCCGAACCCACAAAGTACCCCACAAGTCCCACCATCATTTGAGGAATCTCATGGCATCGATCTTTGCTCTCAAGTCTAAATCCTTATATACCATGTCAATCCCATCATAAAGACGAACCATTGACCCATCGGGAGCCGTGGTAAGCTTCGAGACCTCAACCCTGAAGAATACTAGGCAATATTAGAGGACGGCTCGACCCACAATGACAATGAAAGTTGGAACGATCCAAGTGATCTCGCAAAGGCCAGATCCAAGGCAAACGCATTGCTTCATGATGTCTCGAGAACATTCGAAACGCCGTCTAAATCGAGCTTGAAAATCAATCCAATGCTTTGATGGAAGCTTCATCTTGCTCTGACACAACCTAACCCAAGTAAACAAAATCATACCTCGTGATGAAATCTGTAGTGGTCCCCGACGACATTCAGTATTAGCAGGAAAACCCCTAACAAGCCTTCGTCTAATAACGCAAATACGCATAGGGGGTAACCTCACGTACCCGATGCAGCGAGTGAAAGTGGGTAAACCTTAAGCCTGAGCAAAACAAATTTGGTGACACCTATAACCCGTCATGGAAAAGTCACCCGAACCTTAGGTGGAGATAACCTCAAAATTCTCAAAATAATTTTTCAAACCTACCTAACCGGTTCCAACCTAACGGTTCGATCTCGAACCGTTCCTTCAACAACTGTCCTTAAAAATTTAACAACCAATCACATATAGAAGGACTGGTTTCCGAATTCATGGCATCTCAAGATGCTAGATTATCCAAGTTTGAAGATGATTTCAAACAACAGCAAAGCGAGATGACCAACAAAATCAATACTGTGTTGAAAGCCATCACCGATCAAATAGCGGGAACATTACCTAGCGACACGGTTAAGAACTTAAAACTAGGGACCCATCCAGTCTCGTCTGCTCATTCTTACCCAATTATCGATCCTTAATGTTTATCTCACCTACGAGCTCTTTGACAGGTGTAAAACTTGGGTGTGGATTTGTAATACCACCTCGATCAACGCTATCAAAGCACATTTCAATGATGCAATCATCGAACCACAACAACCGGAGGAACCCGAACCAACCCTTGAAGATGAATTCAAAGATTTGCATCTTAACCTACCGGTTCTCAAAGTCCTAGCCCACGCTCCAATCTATAACGCTATATTAGATAAATATGTCGAGAGTTTAGAACTAGGCAAAAACGGATCAACATTTGTTCAAGGAGAAACACCTGCAAAGAGAGGAGACCCCGGGCTATTCACTCTACCTTGTAGATTAGGGGAATCAAAACCTTTCGACACACTAACTGATCTAGGATCATGCGTAAACATAATCCCACTTTACCTCTTCAAAAAGCTTAACATCGGATTATTAGAAGAGACTGGCCATATATTTGGGTTGGCCGACGAAACCAAATCCTACCCTATCGGGATCGTTTAAGATGTAGAAGTCCACATAGGAAAACTAAAACTATTAAATGATTTCTACGTACTCGATATGAAAAAGAACCCCGAGACCCCTTTACTTGTAGGAAGAGGATTCCTAGCTACCGCCAACGCAGTTATTGATTGTAGGATGGCCAAAATAGCGGTAGGAGAAGGAATCACTAGGTAGGTATTCAATGTAAAAGGAATAGACTTAGGTGAGGAGGAAGCACCTTATTAGACCACACTTGGAAAAAGGGAATCCTATAAACCCTGACCTAGCATGGATGAAATAGGCGCAAAACCCCCTTACTACGCTAGGAAAGACTTTTTAGACTACCATTTTCCCGGAGAATGGGATATTTCTAGAGATGCCGAGCTCAATCCTTTTAAGGATACCTTAGTGTTTAGAAGAATGGTAGAATTTCTAGGAACCATACCCATCAACCTTAAGTGTAACATGCGGGAGTCGGAGGACCTAATTAAAAAACCAATTAACTGGGACAAACCACCAAAAAACGAAGATGGAGCATGGCAGGATTGTAGGTGGATGGGGTGGTTCCACGCACTTAGATTTATCGCTACCCCGCTGAAGCGGAATATCACAACCCCCTACAAATACATTCCCACCACTAGTAAGCTCTCCGCAAGAGAAAGTCCAGAGAGATCATCCGACATGACCACTTCTACGACTCTTGACAGTGACTATCGAGTCAAGCAACAAGACCGATAATAAAAGAAAAGCTCTCTTGTGATGCAACCCAATTTACTTTTCCTGCATATTAGGAGTGTCATGTATGTTTTAATCTTTATAATTTGTTTTATTTTGTTTGAACTATATTGTAATCATGCTTTGTTTGTCTTTAACCTCGTCTTAATTTCAATCAAAGGTATTTTGCAAACAATAAGTGTAGGGGAATTTATCCGGCTTTTGAACCAAATTCAAACATATTTAATGAATTGTTTAGATTAATTCGTGTCAGTTTCGAGTCATATGATTGAATTGTTAAATCTCAGGTTTTATGCAGCCATTTATACATGAATTAACTTATGTAATCAAATGTAGGAAACTTTTCATCAAAAACAAAATTTTTATTTTCACAGACTGTAAAGACGGCGTCACGATTAATACGCGACGCCGTCACCACGACACCTGTGACGGGGTCACATCAACCCCGACGGCGTCAAACGCCCAGGTCCAGAATACTTAAAGTTTTTAATTATTTTTGAAAATAAAACTTGCACAACATTTAATATGTCTTATTCTGTTATAAACCTGCAAAACCTAATGAGTTTAACCATTCTTTCATCCTATCTATCGAGTCAAACCCTAAATTCACATTGTACATTTGGTGAAACGCACGTTTTATGCTTGGTATAGTTATTTTTGTCTTTGATTATAGGTTATATTTGATGAGAAGAAGCTTGGAAATTCTTAGGAAGTTTCATTAGATGATTCTTGGAGGACGATTTAACCAGTTATCGCATGTTCTTCTCCATCATTGAGTAAACCAAGGGAGTACTAGTTTCTTTTCCTTGTTTTCTTTTCCCTTTTATTCGTTTTAACGGGTACTTCTTGAGAACATTGGAGACAATGTTCAACTTAAGTGTAGGAGGAAAATAAGCCTTAGAGACTATTCTTTCATTTGTCATTTGCTTTGTCCTTAAAAAGATGGGTAATATATCGAAACATAGCATAAAAGGGTGATTTTTACCTAAATTTAAATTTTTTTACGACACATACCGACAAAAATCGAGTATTATTAGTGTCCCATGGATAGGAATTTATATGACTAGCATAAAAACCCTCAAAATTCCACCCCCACAATGTGAGGTTCGCCCTTAGATAATATACCTTTAGCTTGTTCGAGTTAAGGAGTTAGCAAACATGTGTGTCTATTCTGTCATTACGGATGTGTATGCGTGGTTTCGTCGCCTTTTCTGGAATGTCTGGTGTTAGTAAAATTCATATGAGTGTACCGGTAGCATATTAAATTCTAGAACTTGTTTTAGTGATGCATCCCGAGACCGCATAGTAAGTATTAGGATTTGCTTGATAAGAGGCATTAGGATTAACCCATGTTTTAAACCTGTAATTGTTATGATGGTCACACCGATCATATAACTATCCCACACCCTTGCCATGCACTCACCTTTAGTGCAGGATACCCTAGTACAACCCTCCGAGCCTATCCTTTTTCACGGTTCTCGTAATTTTCTGGTTAAGCCGGACTATTAATGAAGAGCATTGTCACCCTTAAACCAATCGTTACACCCAAAAAGCCTTAGCCTACCTTTTATGTACTCATTTTTAGTACATTATTGTGTTTAACCCAAGTTAATTATTGAGTACACGGTTGCTAAGTCCTTATCCTTGTAAATACAGTTTTGGGACGATTGGGATTCATGGTAGTATTTATTTCACGGAAGAATAGGGAAGAAAAGTTAAGTCAATACCCCCATATGTTTGTCAAATGATCTCCATGTTATTTTGATCCACCTCAAATTGGGTCATTAGTTAGATTGTAAATATCGAGCATGTAAAAGCTCAAGTGTAGGGGTACGTGTTATAAACCCCCATGATGTATTATGTTACTTAAAAAAATGAGAAAAGAAAAAGAAAAGAGATTGATATAGAGTTATGTAGAGTTGATATAGAGTTGTGTAGAGTTTGTATATCTTCGTCTGAGTCTTGGCTTAGCAACCAAACCAGTGTGTATTCGTGTAAATAATTAGCTAACCCTTCCACCCCAAATTCACCCAAAGTCACCACCCAAATGTATCCCATCCGTTTCCGTTTCCATTATATGTTATCTTACACCTACACCCCACAACCCTTTATAAAGACCTCTTAGATAGTAATGAATAATACTTGCGCCCAGCGGTGAAGGTTTGATCCTTTACCAAGCATATGGTAATTTATATGCTATGACAGGTAATGAGTGTTGATTTTCCGTTTCCCCCTTATGTTATAATTCATTATACACCCGAGTGAAAGATATAATCCCCAAACACTTATGTGAGGTGCTAGTATATACTTTCCGTGCTTTTAATTACGAGGTCTAGAAGGTTGTGTTGTAGAATATGTTTAAAGAGTAGGTAAAATGACCCCTCATATTGTTATTGTCTAGGTAAAAAAACTCATTTGCTTGAGGACAAGCAAATCCCAAGTGTAGGGGTATTGGATGAGGTGTCGTTTTATACACTTTTTCGAGGTCGTTTAACCCCCAAAATCGTGCATTTATGCCCAAAATAGGTACTTAATTGTTCCTTTTCGGGTATTCCGCATTTGGAAGACATTTGGAAGAATTACACGTGACTTGGGCTCATTTAGAGAAGAAACGGACAAGACTACGGATCTACACCAACATCTATCAAGAATGTCGCTACAGTGGCTGGAGACGGCGTCACAAATACAACGTGACGCCGTCACCACGAAGATCAAGATGGCGTCACCATATCTCACGACAGCGTCATAGTACACGACCCAACCCAATATCTAGAATATTTTATTCATGACGGCGTCACGATTAAAACGTGACGCCGTCACAGCGTTTTTCCTATATATACAAACTCGAATTTAGGGTTTTGAGTGTGTAACTTTAGAATAAAAAGAGGGTATGAACCCTAGTTCGTTTAGCAACTGTTAGGGACGATTTTAGGGCCTAAAAACCCTATTGTACTTCCTCAAACTCATGTTTTAATCAAGTAAGGTTTACTTAATCATTAAATATGTCTATGTGTTGTTTGATCTATCTATGCTCTTGCTTTACCTTTAACATGCTTGGCTAAACCTCCTATTGTGTTTATTTATGATTGTATGAAACCTAGAATGTAGATCTTAGTGGTGTTGCTTCTTATGATGGATGTGCACGTTAGGCTTTAGAAAACCAGCCTTTGTCTCTATCGCTGTTGATATGTCTAGGGAAACGTGATTGTGTAGAAAGGATACCATCGGGTAACAGTCTTCATACTACCTTACTTGTACGTTGCTCTAGTGGAATACTAAGTAAACGGCGGGTTCGTGTAATTCGTTCATGACTTAGGAAATAGTTACATAGATCATCACAAGCGTGACAAGGCAACAACACTAGGAGAAGAAATCAAGGGAGTAATACATGATTAAATAAACACAATCGTTTATCTTATTGTTATCACCAATAGTTTAGATTACTATTTAGTTTAATAGCTAAAACCAACCACCTCTCCAATATATGATTTTACCTGCTTTTATAAAACATAAAAAATACAAAAATAATCTTCTCTCAACCCTTAGAATTCTATTAGACCGTGATCAAGCCTTCCCAACCTATTCCTTGAGTGAACGATAACAACCCCCCGAGTCTTGCCTATACTACTACTACAACGATTAGGTGCTATGCCTAGGGAGTTGTAAAACTTCTTGTTGAGGTCTAACGACGACCCCATCAAGTTTTTGGCGCTGCTGCCTGGAGAATAGTTTGGTTCTGATCATAGTTTAGCTTAGTTCTACTTGCTTAAATCCTTTTAAGTAAGACTTTAAGTCTGCATATTAGCTTTCTTGTAGTCTATCTTTTCTTTGTGCTATCTGTTTCGTAACCCATTCTCGTCAACCACCATGGGAGACGAGAATCATATCCGTACTCTAGGAGACTACTCCAAACCTAGCCACAAGGGCTATAGGAATACCATTGAGCTCCCCGTAGGGAACAACATGGTACCTCTTCGATCCGACATCATCCGGTTGGTGCAAAATGGATGCTCATTCGATGGACTTCAGTCTGAGGATCCAAACCAACACCTCAAGGATTTTCTTAAACTTATGGACTTACTTGACCTTGACGGTGACAATAAGGAAAGAACGCGCCTGCGTTTATTTTAATTTTCCCTACGTGGTCAAGCTAGCAATTGGCTTAAACGCCTTCCAGCAGGATCCATCACCACATGGGAGGATCTTACTACCCGATTCCTTGCTCAGTTCTTTCCACCGGGAAGGACCGCAAAACTCCGCAACGATATCTTAATGTTCCAACAACATCATGGAGAATCTTTATCCGAAGCATGGAGTCGTTTCAAGGACTTACTCCAAAAAGTCCCTCATCATGGCGTAGATCTTTGGCTCCAAGTCCAAAATTTTTATGACCATGTCAATCCTGTCACAATACGAACCATTAACCAATCGGTCGGTGGTAAGCTTCATGACCTCAACGTTGAAGAATCCTGGGCATTATTAGAGGACCTCGCCCTCAATGACAACAAAAGTTGAAACGACCCAAGGGATTTTGTTAATTCGGTCAAGGCAATTGCTTTGCCTCAAGATGTCCCGAGTACACCCGACTGCCGTCTAATCGAGCTCAAAAATCAAGTTTGACGCTTGATGGAAGCTCATCTTGCTCCGACACAACCTACCCAAGTAAACAAAATCACTACCTCATGTGAGATCTGTAGTGGTCCCCACGACACTCAGTATTGCATGGAAGATCCCGAACAAGCCTTTGTTGAATATGCATCCTCGCGCACCGATGAAACAGGAGGTAAGTGGTATACCTTCAAGCCCGAGCAAAACAATATTGGTAACACCTACAATCCGTCTTGGAAAAGTCACCCAAACCTTAGGTGGAGACAACCCCAAAATTCCCAAAATAATTTTTCAAATCCACCTAACCGGTTCCAACGCAACGGTTCAATCCCAAACCGTTCCTTCAACAACCGTCCTCAAAATTTTAACAACCAATAAAATATAGAAGGACTGGTTTCCGAATTCATGGCATCTCAAGACGCCAGATTGTCCAAGTTTGAAGCCGATTTCAAACGACAACAAGGTGAGATGACCAACAAAATAGACACTGTGTTGAAGGCCATCACATATCAAATAGCGGAAACATTACCTAGCGATACGGTTAAGAACCCGAAACTAGGAACTCGTCCAGTTTTGTCTGCTCGTTCTTACCCAACTAAAGATCTGCAATGCTCAACCCCCATCCATAGCTCAATCAATGCCATCACAATCCACCCCAAGCAGCCAGAAGAATCCTAAGATAATGAGCCTGACGTAGGACAAGAAGAAAAAGGCAACCTTGGAAACATCAACTCTAACCCACACCCACAACCTGATCCATTAGCTTCCATCGCCACGGAACAAGTATGAAAGCTGAATTCAATGCTTGAATCGCTCAGATTGGTTCCCTAATCCTCTAATACAAAATTTGTTTGCACTAAAGAGGATGATGGAGAAGTAATGTTCATCGAGATCATACGAGATGATGATGAACCTCAAAATGAGAGTCCCAATAAAGGTGAAAGGACAACAACGGAAGGACCGATAGTAGAATACTTTGACATGTTTCCAACTAGAGATGAGCTAACCTACCATAAGTACCTTATGTATGGCCCGATCCCCTCAATATTTCTACAAACCCCATCATCACGGAAGGATGCTCCTCTAATCTTAAGATACCATGCAACATTAGGCATGTGCATGTTGAAAAAGCCTACATTGACCTTAACTCCCCTCTAAATATCATGACCCGAATGATGTATAATTGGATCATGAGGAGAAAACTCAACCCTATGGAAGATGCGAATGGAGGAATTAGTAATTTCACAGGGAGGATTAAAGGGATGCATGTATTTATAGGAAACTTCACCTATGTTGTTGACTTCATGATTGTCGAGGATGTTAGCTCGATCATAGACCCTAGGTTGTCACAAGTAGTAATAGGGAGGCCTTTCCTTAAAATATCCAATATGACTCACAACCTACCCCGAAGGAGTAGTTAGGTTCACCAACGGAGACGATGAAGTTCTTAAAAAGCCCCATAAGAAAGAACAATACAACTCGTTGTCAAATCTAGAAAGAACACACAAATCTGTCTACCTTAGGAACGAGGAGGAATAAGAGAAGATGAGATTACTATTGTAATGAGTAAGATATTAGGGTTCTACAAGGAATGTTAAGAGTTAGGCCCTGAAAATGTAACTGGTAAATGGATGACGAGGAGAATCGCGTAAGGACTTGTGACCTAGAAAGTCTAGCTACAAGACTCGTTAATAAAGAAAAGCGCTCTGGAGAGGCAAACCCAATTTACTTTCCCTAGCAATAGGAGTGTCATGTTGTTTTTAATTCTTTACCATTTTTTTATTATGTTTGAACTATCTTGGAAATCATGCTTTGTTTGTCATTAACCTCTCTTAAATTTCAATCAAGGTATTTGTGTGCAACCAAATAAGTCTAGGGGAATTTTGCCCCGCTTTTGAGCCAAATACAAACAATGTTAAATGAATTGTTTAGATAATTCGCGTCTATATTTGAATTTGGTAATATCATGTTTTATGCAACTATTTGTCGGAATTAACGTTATGGAATCAAGTGTAGCAAATTTTTCATCAAAAACAAAAATTTCGTTTTCCCACAAATTGTGGAGACGCATCACGAATTACATGCGACTACCGGTCACCACATACCACCTGTGAGGGGGTCACAACAACCCTGATGGTGTCATATGCCCTGGTCCTAAGAAAAATCAAAATTTTAAATAATTTTTGAAATAAAACTTTTCATAAACATTTAAAATATGTAAATCTTCTGTTATAAACCTGCAAACCTTATGAGTTTAACAAAGCTCTCATCCTACTATCGAGTCGAACCCTAAAATCAAATTGTTATTATTTGTTTATCGAACATTTTATTATGCTTGTGTAGTTGGTCTTTGTCTTGATTACAGGTTTATATTTGATGAGAAAAAATTGGAAGTTCTTAGGATTTTCATTAGATGATTCTAGGAGGACGATTTAACCAGTTATCGCAGTTTCTTCTCCATTATTGAGCAAACCATGGGAGTACTAGTTTCTTTTCCTTGTTTTCTTTTCCCTTTATTCGTTTTAACGGGTGCTTCTAGAGAACATTAGGGACAATATTCAACTTAAGTGTAGGGGGAAATAAGCCTTAGAAACTATTCTTTCATTTGCCATTTGCTTCGTCCTTAAAATGATGGGTAATATATCGAAACATAACATAAGAGGTGATTTTTACCCAAATTTAAAAATTTTTATGACACATACCGATGAAAACCGAGTATTAATAGCGTCTCATGGATAGGAATTTATATGACTAGCACAATAACCCTCAGAATTCCACCCTAAAAATGTGAGGTTCGCCCTTAAATCTTTAGGAATTCGAGTATCTATTATTGATACCCAAGATAGTTTATACCTTTAGCTTTCTCGAGTTAAGGAGTGAGCAGTCACATGTGTTTATTCTGTCATTACGGATGTGTATGTGTGGTCTTCGTCGCCTTTTCTGGAGCATTGAGATCGGTATTAAATTATATGAGTGTACCGGTAGTATATTAAATTCTAGAACTTGTTATTGTGATGCATCCCGAGACCGCATAGTAAGTATTAGGATTTGCTTGATAAGAGGCATTAGGATTAACCCATGTTTTAAACTTGTAATTGTTATGATGGTCACACCGATCATATAACTATCCCACACCTTTGCCATGCACTCACCTTTAGTACATGATACCCCTAGTATAACCCTCTGAGCATATCCTTTTTCACGGTTCTTGTAATCTTCTGGTGGATTCCAAATTATTAATGAAGAGCATTATCACCCCTAAACCAATCGTTACACCCAAATCGCCTTAGCCTACCTTGTATGTACTCCTTTTTAGTACATTATTGTGTTTAACCCAAGTTAATTATTTGAGTACATGGTTGCTAAGTCCTTATCCTTGTAAATACAGTTTTGGGACGATTGGGATTCACGGTAGTATTTATTTCGCGGAAGAATGAGGAAGAAAAGTTAAGTCAATACCCCTCATATGTTTGTCAAATGATCTCCATGTTATTTTGATTTAGTTAGATTGTAAATATCGAGCATGTAAAAAGCTCAAGTGTAGGGGTACATATTATAAACCTCATGTGATGTATTATGTTATATTAAAAAAATGAGAAAAGAAAAAGAAAGAGATTGATGTAGAGTTTGTAGATCTTCGTCCAAGTCTTGTCTTAGCAACCAAACCAACGTGTATTTGTGTAAATAATTAGCTAGCCCTTCCACTCCAAATTCACCCAAAGCCACCAAAATGTATCCTATCTATTTCCGTTTCCGTTTCCTTTATATGTTATCTTACACCTACACCCCATAACCTTTTAAAAAGACCTCTTAGATAGTAATGAATAATGCTTGCACCTAGCGGTGGAGGTTTAATCCTTTACCAAGCCTATGGTAATTTATATGCTATGACAGGTAATGAGTGTTGATTTTCCATTTCCCCTTTATGTTATAATCAGTTATACACCCAAGTGAAAGAGAGAATCCCAAACACTTATGTGAGGTGCTAGTGTATATTTTCTGTACTTTTAATTACGAGGTCTAGAGGGTTGTGTTGTAAAATATTTTTAAAGAGTAGGTAAAATGACCCCTCATATTGTTATTGTCTAGGTAGAAAAGCCCATTTACTTGAGGACAAGCAAATCCCAAGTGTAGGGGTATTTGATGAGGTGTCATTTTATACACTTTTTCGGGGTCGTTTAACCCCCTAAATCATGCATTTATGCCCAAAATAGGTACTTAATCGTTCCTTTTCAGGTATTTCGCATTTGGAAGACATTTGGAAGAATTACACGTGACTTGGGCTCATTTGGAGAAGAAACGGACAAGACTACGGACCTACACCAACATTGCTCAAGAATTTCTCTATAGTGGCTGGAGACGGCGTCACAGATACAACGTGACGCCGTCACAACGAAGATCAAGACGGCGTCACAAGATTCCACGACGGCGTCAGAGCATACGACCCAACCCATTATCTAGAATATTCTCTTTCATGATGGCGTCACGATTAAAACGCGACGCCGTCATAGCGATTTTCCTATATATACAAACCCGAATTTAGGGTTTTGAGTGTGTAACTTTAGAATAAAAAGAGGGTACGAACCCTAGTTCGTTTAGCAGCTGTTAGGGACGAATTTAGGGCCTAAAAACCCTATTGTACTTCCTCTAACTCATGTTTTAATCAAGTAAGGTTTATTTAATCATTCAATATGTCTATGTGTTGTTTGATTCATCTATGTTCTTGCTTTATTAACATGCTAGGCTAAGCCTTCTATTGTGTTTATTTATGATTGTATGAAACCTAGAATGTAGATCTTAGTGGTGTTGCTTTTTGTGATGGATGTGCACGTTAGGTCTTAGAAAACCAGCTTTTGTCTGTATAGCTGTTGATATGTCTAGGGAAACGTGATTGTGTAGAAAGGATACCATCGGGTAACAGTCTTCTACCTTACTTGTGCGTTGCTCTAGCGGAATACTAAGTAGATGGCGGGTTCGTGTAATTCGTTCATGATTTAGGAAATAGTTACATAGATCATCACAAGTGTGTCAAGGCAACAACACTAGGAGAAGCAATCTAGGGAGTAATACATGATTAAATAAACACAGTCTTTTATCTTATTGTTATCACCATTAGTTTAGATTATTATTTAGTTTAATAGCTAAAACCAAACCAACCTCTCCAATTATATGATTTACTTGCTTTCCATAAAATACAAAAACACAAGTCTCTCAAACCCTTAGAATTTATGTTAGACCCGTGATCAGCATTCACAACCTAGTCTCGAGTGAACGATAACAACCCCTGAGTCTTGCCTATACTACTACTACAACGATTAGGTGCTCTGCCTAGGGAGTTGTAAAACTTCTTGTTGAAGTCTAACGATGACCGCATCAATAGCCATATATTTTAATCACATTTTCTCCCCTTATCAAAAATATTAAATCTCTTGATATTTTGGATATCAATTGATTCAAATATAACTGCTTTTGGGGAAAGAATGTCCAATTATTAACAAGCCGCAATAGGAAAAATTTTATGCTCCCCCTCAAATTATGAGGGTATTATATGGAAAAAATAAATCGGCCTTCTGTAAAGGTTATTGTTTTTTATGGTTTCGGGTTGAGTTTTTTTAGTATGTTCCCAACCCCTAGTTGATGATCATGTTTTGTCTGTTCTATATTTCATTTGTTTTGTTGTTTTGAGTACGATAATTTGAAAGATTTTGAATTTACTAAGAAATTCTTGAAAATTCGTACTCAAACACTATATATGCCTAATACTAGTCTACACTACTTATATATACATATTCACATGATTATTAAATTACGGAAAAATGACCTGAAATATGGAAGGGCAAGATATGACATGGTCATATTGTCCATTCAAGTAGCCTAAGATCATTCCCGTAGTCACGTCCACCAACAAACTTCTCTAAATTACGCATCAACCTCCTTTCAAAGAGCAGCTTATCAATCGCCTTGACCATGATGCGGGACCTTTTCATTTCCAAGTTACTCCAATGTCTTTTTGGCAGGTAATCCATCTCCAAGTTGGAAGCAATATCATTAAGCACACTTCTGACAGATGAGAGCGTCCCGTCGCAGAATTTGTATAGTTCATCCGAGCGCATCAACCTGTTTCTTTTGTACTTGTCTTGATAAATGATTCCTTGAGGGTTTTTGTATGCAGTGTATGGGGTTAGTTTGGAGATGTTAGATCTGGTTGTCTCTGGTCTGGTGATATTAAGTTTCTTCTGATAGCTTTCAACTCCCAGCTAAAGGTCTTCAACATGTGATTAATGACAATTCGTTCTGGTCAAAAAATTCTCAATTGCCACACCTAAGCCGTATCGATCATTCACATCAAGAATTGGACAGTTTTTCCTAGACTAAGAGAAGATTGCATCTCTTCATATCTCGCAGATTAAGCTTGGGAAGTCGCCTTTCCTTGAATTGTAGAGCACATTATATCTTTTTCAAACTATATCTTTCCAAATACCTATAGTCATCACCACCTCATCAAACTTTAACACTGGTTACAGCCATAATTTTTCTTCTGGGACGTAAGACATATGTGGAGATATCTAGTTGGCATGCATATGCCATAATAATCTTTGTCATTAGACCTCAGTGTTACGTCCCCAGACAGCATGTTTTGTTGTATGCTAATTTCACTGACTTCATTAATGTTGGAACCGTTTGTCTTTATTCCTTCAATTAAAATTTCTTTTTGGGGTTCGTACTTAGCAGCCTTGGCTCTTGTTGTAGAAGTCGCGTATTTGCTACTTGAACATCCACCTTTTAGATACTCAAGATCGTTGTTGATGAAGTAGTCAGCAAGTATTACACCCCCTTTTTTGACATATAGCTGCGAAGCTAATCGGGGTAATATTTCATAGTACAACAATCATAAATCATAGAAACTGAATCAAAGAGACGCTTTTTAAAAGATTACAGTTATCATTCGTTATGTCTATCAGGTTTTACAAACAGAATATTGGTCCAAAATCTACTATGATAACTTATAGTTTGAATGATAACAGTTTAGCCATCTTTCAAGTCTGTGGCCACGTCGTCCATAAGTGCTTCAATTACCTTACATGAGATAAACATGCTAAAAAGTCAACACAAAGGTTGAGTGAAATTCATAGGTTTATGTTAAACAGTTTGAATACAAGTTCAATAGTGGGTTACGTTGTTATACACCCATAAGTGTAATAATTGCAATGAGTACAATTATTATAGAAAACAATATTATTGCCCTAAGCTCATGACACCGAGACCTTGAGATAATCAATAATTACAAGAAGTTGCCCCAACGGGTGCCTTTTCCAAACACCCGCATAGTGATTCAAATGAAGTGCGTTTGGTTACCAAAAAGTATAGGTACACCAACGGGGAAACTCAGTCCCAAATAGATCTATTCACGGTTCATGATAGTGGGGTCTTAATGGCAAAAGTAAGGACTTAGGAAATAATATATCAGGATAGCATACAGTAGGAAAAATAATCGTATTCATGGTTTATAGCATGTATCCCCCTTGCGGGTTTATGAAAACATTAGAAGATTTAAAATGCGAGGCTATGAACTCACCTTAACAGGGGAAATCTGATTGATGGCAAAAGTATATCAAGTGAAAGTAACGGCTTCGTCACGCAACCTGGGGTATTAAGTAAATTCTTAGTGTGATGGTTTATGTTTCAAAACTTTATAAAGTTTAACGTATTGCTTTGATTTATTAAATTATGGAAATATTGTATCACTGTTCGGGCCATCATAATTCAGAGGTCATGTAGTAAACGTTTGAGGAGCCAGGACACTTTAAATCGTAAATCCATCAAACTCGTCAAAACGTATACCCAAATGAAACTCCTCACATGAAGCTCCCTAGTAACGTGATACGATAAAATTTTAAGTTTCTTCAAAAGTTAGTCGATGATAAATTACGTTAAATATATAACGTAATTGTTTTATAATGCGTCGATCGATGATCAATAACGATAAATGTGTCGGGTTTTAATAAAATTGAGTCTTATAATATTAATATATATTTTTATAATTTATATAAAAATATTATATTTTATATTTTTAAGTTTGCAAAAATGGCAATATATACCCTTGGTTTATAAACTTTTACAAGTTTAGTCCTTTATATATAAAGTATATATAATTTAAACCTTTAACTTTAGAACTTGGCAAAATAGGTCCTTATAGTTATAACTTTGGAATAATGACATTTTCAGCCCCTCTAGTTATAAATTTCAGAAAGTTACGATATATACCCCTATGCATGAAAACATTTGCAAATCAAGTCCAAAATTCATAATTTTGATATTTTGAAATCCAAAAGAGTTTTGCAGGTCATGGCTTATTAGAATAAGCTAAAATAAGATGTTCTAACATAACAAAAGTTTAGAAAAAGGATTTGTTAGCTAGAAAATCAAAACGGGTCATTTTTAAGGTTTTAACCAAAAACGCATGGGTTTGAGGATTCAAGGCTTTAACAAGAGTTCATATAGGATCTTAGGAGTCTTATGAACTTCTAAATATTTATGAGTTATTGAACAAGATTATTATATGTTTACTTGAGCTAAAATCGTATACGCTTAGAAATGCCTTCAATGGCTTCTTTTTCTTGATTCTTGGCTTCAAATTTGTTGAGTTCTTCCTTCTTTGATCTTCCTTGGTCTTCCTTGATTTTGTTTAAGACTCCATTTGTATGTTTAATGAGTTTTGAGGTGTGATTTGAAAGAGTGTGTGTTTCGGCTATATATAGGGCTCATATGACCCTTAGTGCCCAAGATTACTTAGAGTAGAGATCAAGGGCTGTAGAGTGATGACCAATAAACTAGTGATGATTATTGAAGGCTATAAAAATAGCATTAGCAAGGTTGTAAAGGTATGGAGGGGGTTCGTTTCAAAGGGATGACTGATATAGCGTAAAATACACATATCCGTTAATACCAAAATATACCCAAGTAAACCTTTAAACAGGACAAAATGGCAAAAATATGCTTGTGTTTGTGTTTTGTGTATGCAGGTACGGATATATCAGACAAATATCACAAGAAAACAGTCAAAAACGGGCAAGTACGGACACGAGAACGGAAGAGTGCACAAAAGCCGGAAGTAAAGCCAAAGAAAAGTCAACCCTCAGTCTACTATGGTCAATCAAAGTCAAACAAAGGCCCCAAATAATCCACTTTAGTCTCCAAGTATCAGACAAAACTCTACAACTATGTCCCTCACCTAAATGGGGCCCACACCCGGATTCCACGAGTCCAAACCTTAGACCAATTTCTTTTATAAAACTACAAGACCAATTCTGCCTTTTCGGAAACTTTTTTTACTCTTTTATAATGGTAAAGAAAGACAAGGGCTGAAGTTGCTATTTCCCAAAGTTCAAACGAGTTTTTACCCTATTTCAGTTATTAAAAAAAAGGGAGGGTAAAAATCCATTTCACTGTTCATTCGTCTTCCCATACGTGCCATTAACTCAATAACAGAGGGAATTTCCACCAATTAATGAGGGTACAAAGACAATTTAAGGTGATCCAAGTACACCTTGGCAGGTAAGAAATGTCACTCCCCATCTCTGATTTGGTCCCAATCCATAAAGGAAGGATGCCACGTTGTTGAGAGAAAAGCACAAGTAAAGAAGAAAATTACTCTTGTTATCCCTCATAAAACAAGCACAAGTGTCACATCACGGATTGCTACACACAAAATGATCAAACGGCTCAAAATCATTTGGCAATGATTAGAAGAATCAAGGGTGCAGATTGAAGGCTAGGAGATGGATTCAGGGGTCCTAGAAGCTTCTTTGGCAGCCTATAAATAGGCCTCAGCTCACACACGCACAAAACTTTCTTTTTACCTTATTTTTCCTTTTTCTAGTTTTTAATAATTTAGGTTAGCTTAAATATTGCTTACTGTAATTTGTCTTTTGAATTATGTAATCTTCTTTTATATAATGAAATGAATGTCTTTGGTTAAATAAATCATGTGTTTTCCTTTCAAATTCTCCCAAAGCCCTTTTACTCAAAAGCTCAATATGTCTTAATAAGCTCTAATAAGCTCAAATTTAGCTCTCATGAGTCTATAAGCTCAAGATAGAGTTTAACCTACCTTAATCATACTTTTACTCTTAAAACCAGCTTGATTACCTTATCTTATGGATTTTGGACTTGTGGAAGGGGATTCAATCATGGAAGGAATCCCAAGGACTTTTACTAGCTTATCCATATGGATAAGCTAGAGCTTGTAGCTGTTTGATTGTATTTAAGCTTCTGTTTAGCTGAAGCTGAGGGTTAGTTTTCATTTAATTTCCTTTTGTCCTTCAATTCCTAGTCTTAATATTGCTTAAGTTGTTTTCTACTTGTCTAAATTTGCTTATTTAGTGCTTAATTGTGCTTATTTTAGTCTCTTTGTGCTAATTAGTTTAAGTAATTAATCTGTTTTGGTTTTAAGCATTTTAGAACTTTATACTTCAATGTCTGTCTAAAAAATCCATAAAAACCAAAAAAATATCAATAGCATAGTGTTAGATCTTAGATTTCCAGTTAATTCAGTTGATAGATCATGTTAGTTAAGCTTGTTTTAAACTAAATTTAGTCTGGTATCATAGGTTTATAAATTAGAATTCACTTTAAAAGTTTTTATTGAATCTGTCATTCCATTAAGGAGTGTTTGGGTTAGTGTTGTTTGACCATCAAAAGTCAAAGAAACTTAGTGCTTTCACTTTGGATAGTTAGATGTTCATTTATGATTAAGTTTTAAGTAAATTTGCAGCAAGAGTTTAAGTTTTAATTCATGGACTAATTAGTTGTCACAGCACCAGGGGAGTGTTTCATTTGATTTTCACTTGTGCAAATTTTGGACCAAGCAATCTAAGGATTGGTTCTTACTTATTTTGTGTTTGTACACACTAAACAAGAGTGTTTAGTGCAGGTAACCTCACTAGGTTACCCTGTATAATTGGTTTAGCTAATTGCAATTTGCATCAGCAGTACTAACATCAGTTAGTACTGCTGAACTTTTGCATTCATTTAGATTAGAAATTTTAGGATTTAACTTATCAAACTTAGTAGGATTTGAGTTTTCATATAGCTTAAATTAGATTGAGTCTTAAGTTTCATTTTCTAGCTTAATCTCTTAGTATAATTTGCTGTCAAAAGCTCATAATTTTCTTTAAAAAAAAGTCAAAAACAGTAGTTTTAGCTTAATGATTTAGAATTTTTGATTTACTAGCTTATAGTATAGGTTTTTATGATTAAATCTTATAGTTTAAGCATCATTAGTTAAGTTTTCAAAAGGGTAGCTTATTTCTCAGCTTATTAAGTTTTTTTTAGCTTGCTTAAATTTTTAGATCTTTGAGTCATAGTATGAGTTAGCTACTTTCATCATCAAATTCAGTTAACTTTTAGTGATTATTTGTTAAAAAGCTTATCATTTTTAGTTAAAGTACATCATTAGCTTTCTAGAACTTCTTTTGGTTTTCAAATTGAGCTTAATTTGAGCTAATTGCAAGTAAATAAGTAAAAGTGAGCTTTAAGGGTCACTTTCTGAAGGCAGCTTATTAATAAGCTGTTTAAGAGCTTAATAGTGGTTTTCAGCTTATGTCCCTTTTATTTAACTTGCTTAATTTTGTGTTCTCTTTAAGTTCCAGCTTTTAGTTTTTCAAAAAGTAAAAAAAAAATAGCAAAAATGGGTGTTTGCCTGCCTCGAACCCATGACCTCTCACACACAACACACATGCCTTACCAACTTGCTTCAATAGCTCATCCATTTCTATCTCCTTTTATTAATCCTTTATACACAATTTAGTTTTATAAGCTATATAAGCTGTTAAGCTTATTTCATAGCTTATTTTATAAGGTACAACTTAGGGTTTATTTTTCCTAGGATTCTCATAGTATAAGCTATTTTCTGTATTTTTCCTAGAATTTTTACTCTAAGTTTAGTATTTTTAATCTTTTATTTACTTTAAAAACTTTAAAAAATCATAAAAAATAGAAAATTAATCAGAAAAATAAAAAAAAAATTAAAAAATTTTCTTTTATCATAAAGTTTGTAGGAAAATTAGTTTCACTTTCGTAGGGTCTATTTTGCAAAAATTCACTTTTTAAAGAACGGGTTTCGTTCCCATTCTCGGTTTTCAATTTTTTTTACCCTTGTTTTAACTCCGTTTTTGTTCTAGCTTTTTTTAAACTTCGTTTTTAGTCAATTAGAATACATTTAAAAAGAAAAATAAAAATTAGGTTTAATTTTGTAGAATATAGGTTTTCGGCCTTAGTTTTAGTGTCGCGTTTCGCGTTTGTATTTCAATTTTAATTGTTTTTTTTAGTTGTTTAGTAGATATAGATTATCAGATTTTGTCCTATTTTAGGTTTAGAATTAAGTTTTCTTTTTTCTATTTTTAGGAGAACCCCACTATTTTAGTGTATTTGCTTATTTGTCGCTTTTAATTGCTCCCGTTAAATTGTTTAAGTGTTTAATAGCTTTTAATTGATCATTTTAATTGTTGCTTTTAATTATTAGTTATAGAAACTCAAAAATATCTTTTCTCTCATTCAAATCATAATCCGGCTACAATCGTGGGGTTTCAATTTCACAGTAGTTGGGGGGAAAGACAGGGTGATCATACTTCCCGGTTAAATATCCGTATTATATATTATATAAATTATCTTTTTAAGAGTGAATTGTTCACTTAGGAATTTTCTTTAATTGCTCTTGGGGTATTATTTTTTATCTATATTTATAGGGGTTGTATTTTTTATTGTGAATCAATTTTTGGCGCCGCTGTCGGGGATTGTGTTAAAGATTCCTTCGTTTTTACGTTTGTTGATTTGGTTTGAAGATCCTTTCGTCCTCGAAAGTTTCATTTTTGTTAAATATTTCAAAAATAAAAAAAAAGTAAAAATATATTTTCTATTTCTTTTTTAGTATAGTTATCATATTAAAATAAAAAAATCAAAAATATAAAAAAATTGTCCTAAAAAAAAGAAAATAAAATACACAAAGTTGCTAACGAACACCTACATTTAATACCTTAAATTTAGGTTATTTCATAAATAAGTTCCGGTGAACTTGAAAAGTTCTCAAATCGAACCAAAGATTCAAAAAAATTGTCATTTGTGTCATTTTTTTTTACGAAAATACGGTATCACGTAGAAGAAATTTTAGAGTTACCGTGAAGTAGTTATATTTGTTTTAAGTTGTCTTAAAAAATACAAAACTATTTATTACTTATTTACCTTAAATACTTAAATAAATACATAACTTAAATAAAACACTTACACTACTTATTATTATTTTTCCCAAATTATTATTTACTTATTAGTTTATATATTAATTAAAAAATCTCAATTCACTAATTAATCTCAACTCAAAATTTAACGATACATACTTCTTTAATTTTTCCGACGATAAACTAACGAAAATCACTATACTTCCAAAATCACCATCACACATGAAATGAAATGACTAAATCATTCATTTCTACTATCATAAACATATATATTAACACATATACCATATCACATGAATCACTAACTCGACTTACGCATATAAATCAAACACATAAAGCTAGGCAAATTAACTCTAATGGTTAAACTAACCTCGCTAAATCATGGTTATCACATTTATCCTTACATTTCTTTTTAATTCTTTAACCCCTTCAATGCTTACCAAGACTTCATCACTAGCACCTTGTTGGGTTTGTTCTAGTACTAGCTCTGTCTTAGTCGGCATTATCCCATTTTCTCATTTTACTCCTTTTGTATCATACCTAAGGACTTCTATTCTATCTAATAGAATTGTAGAATATGTTAACACATATAGTATGGGATTCGTTTAGGGTTTTAAGGAGAGAAAAAGGTGGTTGGATGAACACTTAGAGAGAGAAACAAAGAAAGAACAATTAGATTAATTATGTGAGAAAAATGAACAACCAACACCCTCTCCATGTATGGAGAGGGTATTTATACACTAGCTTGTAACCGGCCATGGGCTTAAGTTATGGGCTTTCGATGTGTCTTTGGCCCGATTATCTTACTAACATTACATATATTTAATCTACGAGCTACAAATATCTATATTGGAAGTGACCGATACTTTTAGTATTCCTAACAATCTCCCCCTAAGTGAGGTCACTCCAATTTACAAAAACTTAAACCTAGCATACTATGCTTTGACTTTAGTCTTGAGCTCGTAGTCTTTAACTTCAATCTTTAACTTGTGAATTGATGTAGTGATCATTGACTTTAGGCTTTGACTTGATATGAATGTGATTTAGAACTTCTTTGAGATCATCAACCAAGCATAATCTCTTATCATCATCTTATGATATTTTGCCTTCTTGTGATCTTGTGACTTCTGGATCGACATGATCATACTGTTCTTGATGTTGAAAGAAAGTGTAACCATCTTTCTTGATATTCTTTAACTTTAACACTTCGTACGGTATCAACTTTATACTTTGTTGCTTCAAGAAAGACGTACGGTATCAGAGTAGCGGAAGTCTTGAAACATGTACTTGAGCTTTCATGATGTCTTTATATATGTCGGTTGAGTATGAGCATGTGGCTATGAATCTTGTGAGTCTGCTGGAACCAGGTACCTCCATGTCCATCTTTATATATTCCTGAAATAAAACAGTTAGCAATAAATCTGGGGGACGAATATGGCTTTGTCATTCGCCCGTGTTTGGTTGGAGTAACCTTCGAATCCGTGAGGATCGACCTGTGATCAGGTAGATTCAATTTGAGAAGAATCTCCTTGACAGGGTTTCCAGCTGTAGTATTGAATCTTTCTAACACATATGTTATAGATTCATCGTACTCAACATGTTCTCATTACCGGAACGTCTCAAAGCAAACAGCATGGTAAGAGTGAACCAGTGAGTTACTATCTCACCGATTGATATAAAAATTGATTTGAGAAAAAAAATCAATCGACGTGTCACTTGCTAAAGTCTTTTTGTGACACATCGAGAGTTTTAAGTGTTTCAAAATTCAACAATCGTCAATTCATATACTGGAATAAGTTTGATTCTTATAGAATCGCACCATCGTTTCTTTCTAGTTATCACAAGCTTGGTTCATATAGAATCGTACAAGTTACCTATCAAGAGCTTGTTTGATGTTGGCTCAAGAAGGATTTCCATCGTCATTGTGAATAACTTTCGAATCACTCTGATGTTCTGGCAAAATCACAAGGATAATGCGTAGGACTCTTAAATCATTACTTGTTTTCACATTGTGTGAGCAGCAAATACATTTGAATAGTGTCCTAATGAGATTTATGGATGATCTCTTGGCTCTAGACTCAATAGTGCACTTTTGGTTTTAGTGATCGGAGGATGGAGCTGACTGCTACCTTTTCAATACCAACTAACTCGGAGTGAAAGAGTTGATAGAAATGCATGTAATCTCCGTGAGAAATGAAACAAAAATATTTTGAGAGAATCTGAGTGGCTAGGGAGGGTTGTGCATTGCATCACTGGGTCCATGATGTCAGTCTTCAATGTTAGCAATCATCTTTGTGATTCTTGACAGCAGATGTATTGACCCGAATTCTGCCTAAGTGTAAGGAGGGCTTTTTTCTTTTCACCCTTTATCTTAACTTTTCTTTTTTAATTCTTCAACCCCTTCAGCGCTTACCGAGACTTCATGACTAGTACCTTGTTGGTTTGTTTCAGTACTAGCTCCATCTCAGTCGGCTCTTCCATTATTCTCACTTTTACTCCTTTTTTTTATACCTAAGGACTACCACACTATCTAGTGGAATATCCCTGGGTAGATCCCTCCGGTTCTGGCTGGATCATGGGAATAAATACCTAAGCTTAACCACCTTATAACTCCAATGCAGTAATTTAAATGGTCAGTCTTTGGTATTTCCACATTTTAGCCAATCACGTAACCATTTGCCCCCCTTCATATGTGCATCGATTAATCGAAAGAGTTTAACACATATATGAGAAAGCGTACACTTAAGATCTTAAAAATCACATTATTAGCCATATATTTTAATCACATTTTCTCCCTTTATCAAAAATATTAAATCTCTTGATATTTTAGATATCAATTGATTCAAATATAACTACTTTCGGGGAAAGAATGTCCAATTAATAAAAAGCCGCAATAGGAACATTTTTTATGCTCCCCCTCAAATTATAAGGGTATCATATGGTGTTTGAGTACGATAATTTGAAAGATTTTGAATTACTAAGAAATTTTTATGCTCCCTCTCAAACACTATATATGCCTAATAGTGTACACTACTTATACATACATATTCACATGATTATTAAATTACAGAAAAATAACCTGAAATGAGTTGAGACAAAATATGACAAAGTCATATTGTCCTTTCCATTAGCCTGAGATCATTCTCATAGTCACGTCCACCAACAAACTTCTCCAAATTACGCATCAACCTCCTTTTAAAGAGCAGCTTATCAATCGCCTTGACCATGATGCGGGACCTTTTCATTTCCAAGTTACTCCAATATCTTTTTGGCTGGTAATCCATCTCTAAGTTGGAAGCAATATCATGAAGCACACGTCTGACAGATATGAGCGTCTCGTCGTAAAATTTATATAGTTCATCCGAGCGCATCAGCCTGTTTCTTTTATACTTGTCTTGATAAATGATTCCTTGAGGGTTTTTATATGCAGTGTATGATGTTAGTTTGGAGATGTTAGATCTGGTTGTCTCTGGTATGGTGATATTAAGTTTCTTCTGATAGCTTTCAACTCCTAGCTGAAGGTCTTTGACACGGTGAAGAATGATAATACGTCTGGTAAACATTATCAATGCCACACCTAATTCGTACCGATCATCCACATCAAGTTTGGACAGTTTCTTCTGGACTAAGAGAAGTAGCATATCTTCAATATCACACAGATTAAGTCTTGGGAAGTCGCCTTCCTTGATCTTGTAGAGCACATTATCATCTCTTCGAACTACAATCTCTTCCAAATACCCATAGTCATACCACCTCATAACTTTAACACTGGTTACCATAATAATTCTTCTTTTGATGTAGACATCATGTGGAGATTTCTAGTGGCATGCATATTCATAGAATCTTTGTCGTTTTAAACCTCAGTGATACGTTCCCCAGACAGCATGTTTGTTGTATGCTACTTTCAATGGACTCCATAATGTTGAAACCATGTCTTCTATGCCTTCAATATTGTCATACTTAGCAGCCTTGGTTCTTGTTATAAAAGTCGCGTATTTGCTACTTGAACTTCCACCTTTTAGATACTCGAGATCGTTGTTGATGAAGTAGTCAGCAGGAATTACTTGACGTCCTCGATCTTCAATCAATGGTAGTGGCTTGCTAAGACCAAACAAATATTCACGTCCTTCTGGATTGTTCCAATCAAGTCGATCATTGACAGCTTTGTAACATTCTTCGAAATGATATTTAAGTTCGGCAAAGCTTTTGCATGAGCCTTTGAGCAGGTTGAAAGTAGACCCTACTAAAATCTCTTGAGTCAGATTGTCAATCTTAAGACGGTCTGTGCCTATTCGTTGCCTAAGATGCTCAATTAACTAAGATAACCATGTTATATAACATCAACATAATGGTTGAGTGATATTCATAGGTTTTATGGTTTTAACAGTTTGAAGGAATACAGGTTAATAGTAGGGTTACGTTGTTATACACCCATTAGTGTAATAATTGCAATGAAGTACAATTATTATAGGAAAACAGTATTATTGTCCTGAAGCTCATGACACGAGACATCCTTGAGATAATACAATAACCACAAGAAGTTTCCCCAAAGGGTTCTGCCTTTTCCAAACGCCCCCCCCATGTGATTCAAATGAAGTGTCGTTTGGTTATCCAGTAAGTATAGGTCTAACAACAGGAAAGCGCTGTCCCTTAAATAGATCTATTCACAGAATTCGCGTCTTACTTCGAAAAAAGTAATTAACGGTTCAATTTTGTGGTGGTTCTTAATGGCAAAAGTAAGGACTTAGGTAATAATTTATCAGGATTGCATGCAGTTGTAAAAACAATCGTTTTATTTATGTTATAGAATGTTATCCCACTCGCGGGTTATGAAGACATTAGATGATTTAATTATGCCGTGGCTTTCGTACTACCTTATCACGGGAAATTGATTTGATGGAAAAAGGTATATCAATGTGAAAGTAACAGCTTCGGTCCCCCAACCACGCAAAACCTGGGGTAATATGTCAAGTATTGAGTGTGTGGTTTATATTTCAAAACTTTATAAAGTTTAACGTTATTACTTTGATTGTAGTACATTTATGGAAATAAATACTTGTTATCACTGTTCGGGCCATCATATTCAGAGGTAATGTAGTAATCAGTTTTTGAAGGAGCCAGGGAACTTTATTTGTAAAATCCAGCAAAATCGTCAAATCGTTACCCAATATGAATAATTCTCTCATGAAGCTCCTAAGTAATGTGATAACGATAAAATAAAATTTTATGTTTCTTTAAAGTTAGTAGTGATGATGATAAATTACGTTAAATATATATCGTATTATGTTTTATATGATAGACGTCGTATGATAATAGCGATTGTCTTGTGGTCGGGTTTTGAAAAAATCGATCAGTTTTTTATTAATGTATATTTTTATGATTTAAATAAAAATATTATTAATATATATTTTTATAATTTATATAAAAATATTATATTTTATATTTTTAAGAATACAAAAATGGCAATATATACCCTTGGTTTATAAACTTTTACAAGTTTAGTCCTTTATATATAAAGTATATATAATTTAAACCTTTAACTTTGAAACTTGGCAAGATAGGTCCTTATAGTTATAACTTTGGAATAATGATATTTTCAGCCCCTCTAGTTATAAATTTCAGAAAGTTACGATATATACCCCTATGCATGAAAACATTTGCAAATCAAGTCCAAAATTCATAATTTTGATATTTTTGAAATCCAAAAGAGTTTTGCAGGTCATGGCTTATTAGAATAAGCTAAAATAAGATGTTCTAACATAACAAAAGTTTAGAAAAAGGATTTGTTAGCTAGAAAATCAAAACGGGTCATTTTTAGGGTTTTAACCAAAAACGCATGGGTTTGAGGATTCAAGGATTTAACAAGAGTTTATATAGGATCTTAGGAGTCTTATGAACATTCTAAAATAGATTATGAGTTTATTGAACAAGATTATAAGCTTACTTGAGCTAAAATCGTACGCTTAGAAATGCCTTCAATGGCTTCTTTTTCTTGATTCTTGGCTTCAAATTTGTTGAGTTCTTCCTTCTTTGATCTTCCTTGGTCTTCCTTGATTTTGTTTAAGACTCCATTTGTATGTTTAATGAGTTTTGAGGTGTGATTTGAAAGAGTGTGTGTTTCGGCTATATATAGGGCTCATATGACCCTTAGTGCCCAAGATTACTTAGAGTAGAGATCAAGGGCTGTAGAGTGATGACCAATGAAGCCTAGTGATGAGTATTGAAGGCTATAAAAATAGCTAAGCAAGGTGTAAAGGTATGGAGGGGGTTCAGTTTACAAAGGGGTGACTGATAAGTGTAAAATACACATATCCGTTAATACCAAAAATAACCCAATTAAACCCAAAACAGACCAAAAATGGCAAAAATATGCTTGTGTTTGTGTTTTGTGTATGCAGGTACGGATATATCAAAAATCACAAGAAAACAGTCAAAAACGGGCAAGTACGGACACGAGAACGGAAGAGTGCACAAAAGCCGGAAGTAAAGCCAAAGAAAAGTCAACCCTCAGTCTACTATGGTCAATAAAAGTCAACAAGGCCCAAAATAATCCACTTTAGTCCTCTAAGTTTCAGAAAAACTCACAACTAGTCCCTAAACCCTAAATGGGCCACACCCGGATCCACTAGTCCAAAACCTTAGCCCAATTCTCTTTTTATAAAACTACAAGGACCAATTCTGCCATTTTCGAAACTTGTTTTTACTCTTTATATAAGGTAAAAGAAAGACAAGGGCTGAAGTTGCTATTTCCCAAAGTTCAAACGAGTTTTTACCCTATTTCAGTTATTAAAAAAAGGCGGGTAAATCCAATTCACTGTTCATCGTCTTCCCAAACGTGCCCTTAACTCAAAACAGAGGGCTTTTCACAATTAGAGGGTACAAAGGACAATTTAGGTGTCCAAGTACACCTTGGCAGTAAGAAACGTCACTCCCCATCTCTGATTGGTCCAATCCCAAAGGAAGAATGCCACGTTGTTGAGAGAAAAGCACAAGTAAAGAAGAAAATTGCTCTTGTATCCCTCACAAAACAAGCACAAGTGTCACATCACGGATTGCCAAGCTGGCAATCCGTGTGTGCACATATATGATCCAACGGCTTAGAATAATTATCCAATGATTGAAGATTGTACGGCAGAGATCAAAAGGAGCGTGAGAAGCAAGTTAGAGCCTAGAAGCTTCAGAGGAGTGCTATAAATAGCACACACAAGAGTATCTAGGGTAGCTTTTAATTTTAAATATAGCTTAATTTTCTTTTTAAAACTTTGTAATTTTCCTTTCAAGTATTGTGTAATTTCCTTTTAAGTAATGTAACTAAGCTTTTATCAATAAAATTTAGTTTTACTTTGTCACAAGCTTTCTTAACTTCACTCATAAGCTCTCATTTTCCTTTAAACATTAAGCTAATATCTCATAAGCTACTCAAAAGCTCTTATAAGTCTATAAGTTTATATTAGAGTTTAATTCAGTCTAAAAATCTACTTAAACTTGAAAACCAGCTTGATTACCTTATCTTATGGATTTTGAACTTGTGGAAGGGGATTCAATCATGGAAGGAATCCCAAGGACTTTTACTAGCTTATCCATATGGATAAGCTAGAGCTTGTAGCTGTTTGATTGTATTTAAGCTTCTGTTTAGCTGAAGCTGAGGGTTAGTTTTCATTTAATTTCCTTTTGTCCTTCAATTCCAGCTCTTAAATATGCTTAAGTTGTTTTCTACTTGTCTAAATTTGCTTATTTAGTGCTTAATTGTGCTTATTTTAGTCTCTTTGTGCTAATTAGTTTAAGTAATTAATCTGTTTTGGTTTTAAGCATTTTAGAACTTTATACTTCAATGTATGTCTAAAAAATACATAAAAACCAAAAAAAATATCAATAGCATAGTGTTAGATCTTAGATTTCCAGTTAATTCAGTTGATAGATCATGTTAGTTAAACTTGTTTTAAACTAAATTTAGTCTGGTATCATAGGTTTATAAATTAGAATTCACTTTAAAAGTTTTTATTGAATCTGTCATTCCATTAAAGAGTGTTTGGGTTAGTGTTGTTTGACCATCAAAAGTCAAAGAAACTTAGTGCTTTCACTTTGGATAGTTAGATGTTCATTTATGATTAAGTTTTAAGTAAATTTGCAGCAAGAGTTTAAGTTTTTAATTTCATGACAAATTATTGTCCACACAGCACAGGGAGTGTTTCATATTGATTTCACTTGTGCACATTTTTGGACCAAGCAATCTAAGGATTGGTTCTTACTTATTTTGTGTTTGTACACACTAAACAAGAGTGTTTAGTGTAGGTAACCTCACTAGGTTACCCTGTATAATTGGTTTAGCTAATTGCAATTTGCATCAGCAGTACTAACATCAGTTAGTACTGCTGAACTTTTTTGCAACACATTTAGACATAGCAATATTAAGATCTAACTAATCAAACTAGTAGGATGAGTTCCATATAGCTTAAATTAGATTGAGTCTTAAGTTTCATTTTCTAGCTTAATCTCTTAGTATAATTTGCTGCAAAAAAAGCTCATAATTTTCTTTAAAAAAAGTCAAAAATAGTAGTTTTAGCTTAATGATTTAGAATTTTTGATTTACTAGCTTATAGTATAGGTTTTTATGATTAAATCTTATAGTTAAAGCGCATTAGTTAATTCAAAAGGTAGCTTATTCTCAGCTTATAAGTTTTTTACTTGCTAATTTTTAGATATTTGAGTCATAGTAATGATTAGCTACTTTCATCATCAAATTTTAGTAACTTTTAGTGACTTATTTGTAAAAAGCTTATCAATTTTAGATAAAGTACATCATTAGCTTTCCAAGACCTTCTTTTGGTTTCAAATTGAGCTTAATTTGAGCTAATTGCAAGTAAATAAGTAAAAGTGAGCTTTAAGGGTCACTTTCTGAAGGCAGCTTATTAATAAGCTGTTTAAGAGCTTAATAGTGGTTTTCAGCTTATGTCCCTTTTATTTAACTTGCTTGATTTTGTGTTCTCTTTAAGTTCCAGCTTTTAGTTTTTCAAAAAGTAAAAAAAATAAAAATAGCAAAAATGGGTGTTTGCCTGCCTCGAACCCATGACCTCTCACACACAACACACATGCCTTACCAACTTGCTTCAATAGCTCATCCGTTTCTATCTCCTTTTATTAATCCTTTATACACAATTTAGTTTTATAAGCTATATAAGCTGTTAAGCTTATTTTATAAGCTACAACTTAGGGTTTATTTTTCCTAGGATTCTCATAGTATAAGCTATTTTCTAAATTTTTCCTAGAATTTTTACTCTAAGTTTAGTATTTTTAATCTTTTATTTACTTTAAAAACTTTAAAAAAATTTAAAAAATACATATAAAAAAAAAAAAAAAAAATTAGACAATTATCTAGAAAAATAAAAAAAAAATAAAAAAGTTTCTTTAATCATAAAGTTTTGTAGAAAATAGATTCACTTTGTTATTCGTAGGGTCTATTTTGCAAAATAATTTCCTATTTTCTAGGATTTAATTAGATTAAAATAGTTTTTAATTCATATTAAATTCAAAAAAATAATTAAAAAATAATTTTCTTTTTCCTAAAATTTTCTTTTGTCCTAACTTAGGTTTACAATTTTAGTTTACATTTTTAGGGCTTAAAATTAGTTTACTTGTTTATTTGTCGTGTTTTAATTGTTTCCCGTATTAGTTTAATTGTTTAATTGTTTTTTATTGTCCATTTTAATTGTTGCTTTAGATTATCAAATCATCCATTTGCTTGTTCAAATCAGAATCCAAGCTTAAACGAGGTTTCAATTTCACTAGTCATTGGGGAAACGACCCGGGTGATCATACTTACCCGGTTAAATATATGTATTATATATTATATTATATATATTTTTGAGAGTGAATTTTATCAAGGGTAACTTGGTAATTTTCTTAATTACTCTTTTAAAGTATTATATTTTATATATATTTTATATGTATGTAAAACTGCAATCAGTTTCTGGCGCCGCTGTCGGGGAGAGGTGTAGCGATTTCTACAGGATTGTTCGTGTTCGAGCCTTGAAGATCCTTTCTTCGAAAAGTTTATTTTCGTTCTTATAAAAATATAAAAATCCAAAAATATTTTTCTTCTTATTTTATTTTTATTTTTCCTTTATAAATATTTAAAAAAAAACCAAAAATATTTTTCGTTTATCTTAAATACAAAAATCCAAAAAATATTTTTATTTCCTTATGTATTATTTTCAAAACCTAAAAATATTCTTCTTTTTCCTCTTATCCGTTTAATTCTTTCTTCTTATCCTCTTAATTGATAAATTCTTCTTCTTATCTCTCTATATTGTTTAATTCTTATGGCGTCTCATCGTTCAAAATCTCTTTACGCAATTAAGGAATGCTCGACTTGTGGAAGATTGTACACTAAAGAATGTTGTTCGATAGGGAGTCTTAAAGACAAGATCCTTGTTCCCGAACCCGACTCTTCTCCGCGTTGTGCAAGATGTGGAACCCCGGTTGATGGTCCGAGTTGTCGTGGATGTGCATTTTTACGAAAGAAATTCGATGAAGATTTGCTTGCGTATTGTGTTGAAAATGGAATTTTCAAAGACTTTCAAGATACTTCCGAATCATCCGATGATAATACCAACGTTGTTAATGCTCCTCGAGAGCCATGCGTTGTCAATCAAGACCCCGGTGAAAAATCTTCGCAAGAACCTCCACAAGATTGACCATAATTGTTGTTATGATGCGGTGATTCATTAGATGGAATGTTTGTCGACAATGCAATTTGTAAATCTTGTGGTAAAAGGTCTCATTTAACGGTTATAATTGTCCACACAAGAAGTTTCTTATTATCTCTAATCCAGAACAATGCAATCATACCATTAATAGCTCCCACATATGTTTGCCAATATGTTCAACCTACATGCAATTTATGAAGATAAGAATTCAATTCATCTATATTCCAAACCGCATTCTTTCAATATTCCTCCAAGTGTTTTCAATCAACCTCCACAACCCTAGTTTGAGACTTACTTATGTGAGTTATGCGGAAATAATGCTCATTATGGTTATGATTGTTCACCACAGTTCCCGTTTGTCTATGAACAAGAGCCGTGTTACAATCAAAACTTTAATGATAATTATTTTTCCACAAAATTTTCAGAGTTTTTTCTCAACAATAATCTTTGTTGTGCTGTATTGGGGGCGTGGGGGGAGATGTCTCATTTTGATTATCTAATGTCAACCGACGTCCATGAAACTGGAGAGCCTGATGTGGATTGTACCTAATTCGAATTATGATTCTTCCGATTTTGACCAACCACAACCCCCGCAAGACTCCGTCGATCATCAAGGAATTCTACAAATCCTTAATAAAATGGAAGAAAAATTTGAAGAAATAATAAGAGATCGGAGAAAAGAAAATTAGAGGATATAAGTAACAGGATATGATGCATGAACACAATTGCTCGATAAAAAAGAGAGATTAAGGAAAATAATAAATGATTTGGGTTATAAAAGATTTCGAGGAGAGGAGATTGATAAGAATAACGATGGGGGGGAGAGAAATTGTGAGATAGCAATTCGAAAACTTAAGCAAGATTTTAATAAATGGGGAAGCAAAGTTCGAAAAAAGGAGAAAGCTTACGAAGAAGAAAAGTATGCTGCTGCCTGTCGTTACATATGCTTTCCTTTACTGTGATACGAGGGATATTATAATCCTTTACCTTCACACCCGACTTACGATCAATGAGCCCAATAATCTCTAAATATGGGAATGAGCATCTTGACACTGATCTTCGGCCATTGTCGGACAAAGTAATAAAGTCTTGTGTTGAGAACCTTGTCCCAATCCCAAGTGAGTATCGAGGGTATGTCCCGACATAACGAGTGCTGTGTCCTACTTGTGAGAAATAAATATGTAATGTTGAGTCCGATCTTGTGGAATCTTTGATTAACCGTGATACTTCGATTGTTTATTCTTCTAAGATCGACCCTATTCTCGAGGAGTTCGCCGATGAACTCGCTCATATTGCTCCAATTCCACCGAGAATTGTTGAAGCCGATTTTGATCCAAATGATGATACTTCGAGTTGGACGATGATTTTGAGGACGTCGATACGTATCCAAAAGAAGTGAATGATTTTGAACAAGAAGAGAAAGAATTTATTAGAAACATTCTTCAAATCCAAGACATTATCCAACGTAGAGAAATTGTTGAACGTCCATACGTCTTATTTCTAAAATCGAATCTTTGAAAGATAACCCTACTCCGGATCATGTGCTCGAGTCTCCTTATCCATTTCCTATTCCCATCATGGATAGTGATTTGTCCGATACTTCTCTTTCTCATTTGGATAATTCTTTAACCCGAAATGCGAGGCTATTTAGGCGAGCATACGGAAGAGAAGAATTGGCAGAACTACTACTCATGGCTAATTATACACTTCCCGAGTATGATTCGTTTCTTTTTGAGATTGAGCCCGATCAGGAGGGGTTGATTAGCATTGATAATTCAAATGACCCTCTTTTGGAGCTTCCCGAGTTTGAATCATTTCATTTCGATCCGTCATTTCCTCGACCTCCTCCGAACACCGGATGTTGAGATTTTAGAGCCCGAGAATAACAATTTTGATGTGCTTAATAATGATGAATCTTTTGACCCAAGGGAAGGTGAAAATTAGGTTGTTTCAAATGTTAAGAGAACGAATTTCCTACACACTTACCATCCGTACATTTCTACCATTTCTCACTTATCCCCGAGGTTTTTCTCCTTATCTTGTTCCACCAGGAGTGAAGATCTGTATTTTTGAATCCCGGCAAGTCAATCACATTCAGTCTTAAAGCCTTGGCCTTTTTAAATGGAAAGTTCTGTCTTCCATATTGCTCCCCGAAGGACAATAAATTCGGGATCGAGTCGAGCTAGCGACTCGGTATCAAAAACAAGCCGCTTCAATGGACTCACCTCCGCATGCTTATCCTGTCTATTTTCTTTTCAATTTTCTTATTAAGGTGTGGGTTGAAGAGGCTTGTTTCTCGGTTCCGATTTCTCGATGTTTGTTGCCTATTTGTTGTGATTTTTGTAGGATCAACCCAACAAATTTTTTTTGAAGCCTCTCATGTCCGGTTGATTTATCCCGTTCTACTCGAGCTTCTCATCCTTTGTGTGAAATTAGTTTGGGGAGATCCGATATCCTTTCATCATTATCGATTCATGTTTATCTTTGCATACCTCATAAACGCTTTAGATTTCCGTTAGCGACCCACTTTAAAACATGAGGACAATGTGTCTTTTAGTTTGGGGAAGGGAATCTATGCGATTTGATGTTTGCTTGCTTTAGTTTGGGGAAGGGAATCTATCGATTTGATGTTGCTTGCTTATTGTTTTGTTCTCACGTACCCGTTTTCCCACAAAAATAGCAAAAATTTTAAAATTTTTTTTCAGTCTTGTTATTTAGTTATATTATATATATATATATATAATAAGTGTTAAGACAAAAATGTAGGTTTTCCGTTGGTAAGAATAAAAAGTAATTTTTGACCCGATTGAACGTGTTGAGTTCTAGCTTTCTCCCTTAACAATTAATGATGATAGTTTGTGCTAGTCTCATGTAGACTTTAAATATGCTAGACTTGAAATCGTTAGTAAATGAAGACTTGTGCTAATCTCAAGTAGATTTTAAATATGCCAAGTTGGATTTTATATAGGCTAAGTATTTGCGAATTTCTTTTGCAAAGAATAAGAGATGATAGTGTTAGTTACGAATTAGGATGCTAAACAAAGTTTATTTGGAAAACTTAAAAGCTTATAAGAATAACTTGTGATTTTTCTTCCCCGAAGCTCTTAAAATGATTAATTATACGTGTTCTCTTTAATTTTTGCAAATTAGAGTTTTACTCTTAAAAGTCTAATCAACATATTTAGAGAAAAAGCTTTATCGATGATGAGTCAAATATCGTTGGTAAATAAGAATTTTAGTTCGAGTTTATACTTTGGTTTTCTAAATACGAAGTTTTTAGTGTTTTAAAAAAAAAAAAAAAAAATCAATGTAGTGAATATAAAGGATGCAAGTTATAAATCCTTAAGTGTTAATAATTAATATACAAACTCCATCGCAATAAAGTACATGGGCATTTGTCGGTTCGCTCCCGATGTGACATCGAAAGAAAGGGTGGAGGATGTATATTTAGGGTTGATATCATAATAAGTACGCGAGCTCTTGTCGGAGGCGAGGCCGATGTGTCGTCGAAAGAAAAGTGATACCAATTCCTAGCCTAATAATGTGAATAGTATAATAAAGTTGCAAAGTTAGAAAATAAATAGTAAAAGTTTCATTTTCTAAAACCAAGGTATTCTTTTTGAGCTAAGGTTTGCAAAAGTCTACAAAGCTTTTTCATCGGAAGTTCATGCGTTTCGGTTAGTATTCTCCGGATGGGGTGTCAAAAGCCTTAGCACTTACCCGATGACGGTGGGATCGCTAGAGAAGAAAGTCATTCATGGAACAAGTGAACCAACGATGTCTTAGCTAAGGAGGTTTTTGTTTGCTTTGAGTTGTGATTCTTCTAAGTGATTAACATATTAGCCCAAAAGGCCCATGTGTAAAGCTTGGTCGGATTTCAACTATCTAATATGTGGATTTAACGGTTTAAATTAATTTGAACACACTCACCTTAATATATGATTTATGTCGGGAAGAGGAATTCACAAGTTGTAATTATAAGTAGTCTTAGCATCTTAGTTCGTAATTAGCAGTGATCTTATTTTTAAGCTTAGCATGGGAGAAGTGAAAAATCGGGGATGATGAAGTTATCTTTTAGACACTTAATTGTGCTTTTTATTCTATGATCCTAAAAGTTACCAATGAGGTAATGAAAACAATACATTATGTCAACACAAATAAGTTGTAGTTAGGTAGTTAATTATCAAGAAAAATCATATATATAAAAAAAAAGGAAAAAATCTTAGAAAATAGGAAGTCGGGTGTTTTATAACTTGTGATCTCTTATCTCTCTCAAACAAAAATCTTTGCTACTTTTCAAAGGTTTAGTTTTGGGAAATTTTGGGGTATTTGGTTATAAGGCATGTGATATTGCGTGAGGACACACAATCGTTTAGTTTGGGGAATTTTGATAAGTGTAAAATACACATATCCGTTTGTACCTAAAATAACCCAATTAAAACCAAAACAGACCAAAAATGGCAAAAATATGCTTGTATTTGTGTTTTGTGTGTGCAGGTACGGATATATCAGAAATCACAAGAAAACAGTCAAAAACGAGCAAGCGCGGACACGAGAATCAGAAGAGTACAAAGCCAAAGCCAGAAAAGCCAAAAGCCCAATCAAAGCCCAAAACCCTAGCCCATTTCCCTTTTCATTAACCACAAGGGCCAGTTTGGCAATTACTGAAACTAGTTTATAACTAGAAAAAGAAGGATCCAAACACAAGGACTAAAATGGCCAACTCCCCAAACTTCAAACCGATTTACCCTTTTCAGTTAGAAAAAGGGCGGGTAAAATCGTGTTACTGTTCATCGTCTTCCCAAACGTGCCCTTAACTCAAAACAAAGGGGTTTTCACAATTAGAGGGTACAAAGGACAATTTAGGTGTCCAAGTACACCTTGGCAGTAAGAAACGTCACTCCCCATCTCTGATTGGTCCAATCCCTAAGGAAGAATGCCACGTCAATGGAGAAAGCACAAATTCATGTGGGTTTTTGTGCTAAAACACTCACAAAAGAAGCACAATGACACCCAAAAGGGAATGACACGCTGGCAATCTTCAGGTGTCCACACAATGATCAAACGGCCATAATTAAAGCTCAAATGATTGAAGAAATGATTGGCTGAGATTGAAAGATTGGAGAGCAGGGCAAGAGATCCTAGAAGCTTCTTTCAGCACCTATAAATAGGCCTCACCTCTCACACACACGATATCTAGTTTTTTTTGTAATTTTTAGTCTAGCTTAATTTCGTATTTTACTTAAATGTAATTTTCCTTAAGTGATTTGTATTTCCTTCTTAAGTAATGTAATCAGTTTTTTAATTAATGAAATTCAGTTTTTAGTATTTTAAATCTAAGCTCTCATTTAAAGTCATAAGCTCTCTCAATAAGCAAATCTGTCAATTAGCCTTAATAAGCTCTAATAAGTCTATAAGCTTATTATGGAGCTGAATTAAATCTAAATCATACCTAAGCCTTAAAATCAGTTTAATATCTATATATTACCTTTGCATTTTGATAGGAAAGCTTATGGAAGGAGAACCAAACATGGAAGGGTTCTCAAGGACTTAAACTAGCTTATTCACATAAATAAGCTAGAGCTTGTTGCTGTTATTTGAGAATTAGCTTCTATTTAGCTGAAGCTAAAGTAAGTTTTCATTTACATTCTCATGTCCTTTAAGATTTAGTTCAATATTAGTTCATTAGTTTAATCATGTTATTTAAGTTAGTTATAAGCTTTTAATTATCTGGTAATTCAGATTTAAGCCTTAAATAAGTTTTTCAATAAGTTTAAAATAAGTATTAGAATAGTAAAGGGGTGTTTGGAACAACAGCACTAACCATAGGTTAATGCTGTTTGTGGCCATTTAATCTTAAGGTTTTGGTTAAAAATCTTCATCTAAGTCTGTTTTTATAGTTTTATAAGTTAGGTCATTTGTCATTTAAGTTTTTCATTAGTTTTATTTAAAGACTGTTTGGAATAGCTTGCTCATTTAGATCAAATTTGTTTTTAGTAATATCTTAGCTTATTATTTCCTATTTTAGATGAGTTGAAGTGTTTGAAAGCATGTTATTAGGTCTGCACTATTTTTCTTGAGATTGTGTCAAGTGCACCAGTACTAACAAGTAGTT